>ML424064.1:0-100576 GCA_005239525.1 Nicotiana knightiana
TGTGATTATTTTAGAGAATAATTTTCCGTAATAAAAATGATTGAAGTCATGCACCGAATCATGAGACTTTAAATCATTTCTAAATTCTAAAAGACAAATTATGATTGATGTAATGTAGATAATTCACACACAGATATTGAAATTCAACGAGGTTTATAGTCATTAATTAATTTATTGAATTTTGTAGGAACATATAGTAGGTTAAAAATTACATGCTCACAGGTATTATGACCCGTGGGTGTGGTCGGAATTGAATTCCAAGAAGTTTAGAATTGATTTGGAAAGGAAATTCTCATTTCAGAAGCCTTAAGTTGGAGAAATCAACTAATATTGGAATTTTAAGTAAACGATCTTTGAATCAGGATTTGAAGGTTCCAGCAGGTTCGTATGATGATTTTGGTACTGGGGTGTATGTCCGGGTCGGGTTTTGGATAACCCGGGGACGTTTCAACGTATATTATGGAAGTTAGCATTTTAGAAGGATTTCATGAATTTGGGGTTAAAGTGCATATCAGTGAGGTTGATGTCCGTTTGGGATTCCGAGTCCAGGAATAGATCCGTATGGTGATTCTGGAATTGGGAGCGCGATCGGAAGTAAATTTGGATGTCTTTAGGTCATTTTGGAGTCATTTGGCTAAAGATAGAAATTTGAAGGTTTTTGGGAAATCCGACCGGAAGTGGAAGTTTTGATATAGAGGTCAGAATGTGATTCCGGAAGTTGGAGCAGGTCCGTAATGTTGAATATGACTTGCGTGAAAAGTTTGAGGTCAATCGGACGTGATTTGATAGGTTTCGGCATCAGATGTAGAAGTTTGAAATTCTAAGTTCTTAAAGAATTGGATTTGAGTGTGATTCATGATTTCGGTGTTGTTTGATGTGATTTGAGGGCTCGAGCAAGTCTGTGTCATGTTTTGGGACAGGTTGGTATAATTGAACGGGGACCCGGGGGCCTCGGGTGGCTAACGGATCAAAGTTGAAGTTAGAAAAGGGCTGAAGCTGTTGTCATCTGGTGTAACCGCACCTGCGAGGATTTGGCCGCAGGTGCGAGATTTTGGGTCTGGAGCTGAGGGACCGCAGGTGCGGGAGTTTGGTCGCACCTGCGGTATCGCAGGTGCGAAGAGGGATCGCATGAGCGGGATTTTTGCTGGGCTGAGTCAGAGCCGCACCTGTGATGGATTTTCCGCAGGTGCGAAAAAATGCCGGGGCAGAATGTTTTAAAAATCGGATTTGAGCCATTTCTCTCTCATTTTTCATTTGGTTGAGACGATTTTGGAGAGCTTTTCAAGGGGGATTTCACCAAGCATCAAGAGGTAAGTTGTTCTACTTGTTTCTAAGGTTAAATACAAGATTATATGCATGGATTAGGCTTGAAAATTGGTAGGAAACGGGGGGGTTTTGAAGAAAAACCTAGAATATGGAAAATGTGAATTTTAGCCACGAATTGAGCATGAATATTTGATTAAATTATATATTTGAGTTAGTAAGACTATGGGTAGAATGTACCTTCGAGAAATTTCGGATTCCGGGCACGTGGGCCTGAGGGTATTTTGGTCATTTCACTGAGCGGGGTTGGGAAAGTATATAATCTGAATTTGTTGTGAGTATTAGAATGAATTCTCATTGCTTCATCATTTATGTGGTAGTTTCGAAGCATTATGCGTCCGTTGGAGTCATTGGAAGGGCTTGGAAGCCGGTGTTGGAATTTCGGAGCGAGGTAAGTCTCATTTCTAACTTTGTGAGAGGGAATCGTCCCCCTAGGTGAATTAATTCACTACATGCTATTATATTCGGGGGCTACGTACGCACGAGGTGACGGGAGTCCGCGCGTAGCTACTATTATGCCATGTCCGGGTATCCTAGGACCCACTAGCATACTTTATGTGTGTACTTGTAACCCTGCATGTATCATTGAACTGCTAATATGACCGAAAACGTAATTAAGTGTTGAAAGAAAGCTAGAGATCATATTGTTAATCTTCTAAAAAGAGAATTTGTTTCCGCTGTGAATATATGTGTACCTGAACTGGATTGTATCCTGGAGTATCACCACATTTGACAAATGAGTTTCAAAAACAAAGATTTCAAAACCTATATTTCATATTTCTTTTAATAAAGATTTTACCACATTTCTGAGAAAAACGGTTTTCTTGATAAAAATATGAATTTATTGTGTGGATATGTGTAAGGTAGGGTGCCTGAGTCGCTTGAGTGATTCGCGAGCAGGATGGCCCGGTATTTGTGTATGTATTCATATGAGCACCTGAGTCGCATATATGATTCGCGAGCAGACTAGCCGTATTATGTTAACCACGTCGCATGATCGATTCGCGAGCGGGGCAGATAGATGCATCTATTGTTCGAGCCGGTCGACTCCTCGGCAGTGCACAGTTTATTATTGTTGGTCCGCGCCGTTCAACCCTCGGCATTGCTTGCGCATGGTATTTGTTGTATAGTTGTTATGATAATTGCTTGATTATTGGCCTGAAATGTTAAATTGTCAATTGAAATGACAAATATTTAGAGTTATTAAAATGAATTTTGGAAGAAGTTTTTCCTTCCGTTGATTTATTATTATTTGATTAAATCACCATGTTGATTAATTGTGAGTATGACGAAGATATAAAGTGTCAAATGTGAACGAAATTGAAGGATGTTTAAATCCTGTTTTATAAACTGCCTATGATAATAACCATACTTAGTGTCACTCTTAAATATTTCAAATGGACCTTTAGTAAGTGTCTAAATTGACCTCTCGTCACTACCTCTCTGAGGTTAGGCGGGCGACTTACTGAGTACACGTTATTTTTATACTCATACTGCACTTGATGTGCATTTTATTGCATAGGTACTTACATAGTAAATGTGGAGGATTCAGAGACTTAGGCGAGCTGCATCTTCCGGAGGCGATCCACAGCTGACAGAGTCTCCTTCAGACCGTATTTATTTATAATTTTTAAATTTCCTTGTCCAGTTGCATTTCAAACAGGCTTTGTAGTATTTGTAAAATTCTTAGAAATTGCTCATGTACTTGTGACACCGGGTTCTGGGATATGTATTGGGATAATTGTTTAAGTGAAAATCTTAGATCACTGTTTTTAAATAACAGAATGTATTTGTTGTCATATTTAATTTACGAAAATTTATTTACTTGATTATTAAATGCAAGAAAAGGTAACGGTTTCGAAAATGTTAAAACATGAATATATATTTCCATTAATTAAGGATTTGGCTTGCCTGACAGTGGTGTCCGGCGCCATCACGACCTATGAATTTTGGGTCGTGACAGTAAGTATCTTGCCTAACCTTGCGTGGAAGAATTACCCCCTAGGATTTGAGTCTTCTATGTTGATTGTAGCCGTGTATGCGAGGTGACGAGTGCGTACTCGGACTTATTTGTAGGAGGTTGGTCTTTTAGGATTCTTAGATCCTTATATTCCCTGTGTATGAAGTTGTAATTGTTATGACTGAGTTCCTGATTGCTAGTTTTATCTCTACCTGCTTAAATTGGAATTACTTGCTTTTAAATTCACTTTGTCGTTTATTTGATCTTAATTGATTTAATTGAAAATTCTACCTTTCTACCGTCACGCTATATTGTTTTTCATAAACTGCCTATTTAATTGAAATATGTATTATCACACCTTGTAATTGTTTAGCATTAATTGGAGTTATTATTATCTTTTGCAGCTTACCCTTACTTGAATTTGTTGAAAAAATCTCTTGTAATTGCTCAACCTTAAAAGGAATTTGGATAACCTATATCTTAGCCGACTTGCCTTTTTTTTGAAATTAATTGGCTTGTGTTGGCTTCTTATTGTTGACTTGAATATTGAGTATTCGTTGATTACGTCTTGTTTCTCCCTGGTTAAGTTGTTTTCCTTACACTTAGTATTTCTTTTCCGTGGTTATTCCTTGTGAGTGAGTTCTACAGTTCTTGTGATTAAGTTATTGTATTGATTTGCTCGTCGTGCATTGTAGTTTTGTCATTTGTTGCTTTGTACCTGTTGTGGCGATGTACGTTGTGTTCCGTCGTGTTATGGTTATTATCCTTGTTGGTTTCATTGCATATTTAAATTGGGGAATACAGACGTATTCTGGGAGATCCCCCAGCACTGCATATTTACTTTGGGGACTACGGACGCATTCTGCCAGCATTGCATATTTACTTTGGGGACTACTGACGTATTCTGGGAGATCCCCCATGTACTGCATATTTACTTTGGGGACTACGGGCATATTCTGGAAGGTCCCCCTAGCATTACATATTTAATTTTGGAACTACTGACGTATTCTGGGAGATCCCCCCCCCCCCTTGTACTGCATATTTACTTTGGGGACTACGGACATATTCTGGGAGATTCCCCTGTACTACATGATAAATTCTAAACTACGGGACGGAGTTCTGATAGATTTATTTTGAAGAAATTATGTTCGAAAGATATTTATTAAAAAGTATAATTGAAAAGAATTTACCTTGAAGAAAACTATGTTTGAAAGACTATTATTTGGAAAGGTATATTTGGAAGGCATTTATCTTGAAAAAAAACTATGTTTGAGAGACATTTATTGGAAAAGTATATTTGAAAAGTATATATATATATTCGGAGGAAGTATATTTCAAAGGAATTTTCTATTTGAAATGAATATATTTTAGAACTTTCAATATAAACTTGCGGGTGAAAGTTTACACTCGAAGATTTGACCAAATTATTTGGTGTTGTTGGCTAAGACCTGATGTGGAAACTGTTGCAGTGCTAAATTATGACTTGTTCTTACCGTATTGTGGTTTTCGATTTTCGGGTTGTGTTCCCGTCCATTCTTCTGTGTATTATTATGATATTCCGTTGTTAATGGTTGTATTCCTTCCACGTTGTATTTGTAATATTGCTAATTATATTGCGTAGTCTTTAGGTAGATGTCATGTTTTGTCATTCCTATATTTATGCCTGTTTAATTTATTAGACCAGTGGGTGTCCTGACTAGTCCTCATCACTACTTCACCGAGGTTAGTCTTGATACCTACTGGGCACCGCTGTGGTGTGCTCATTCTACACTTATGCACATTTTTGTGCAGATTCCAGGTTTTGCATAGCCGGCCGATCGATAATTAGCAGCGCGGTTACTGTTGTGGAGACTCAAGGTAAACCACTATAGCGTTCGCGGGTTTCGGAGTCACCATCTTATATTTTGTTCATACACTGTCGTACTTATATTCGAACAGTGGTAATTAAAAATTTTAGTATAAATTTTTTAAAGCTTATGACTTGTATTCACTGAATTTTAGGAAGATGTGCAATGTATAGAAATTTATTTCAAAAGGCATCTAAAAGTTTTGTTATTATGAGTCATGTTTATTTAATATTAGGCTTACCTACTCCTTAAGACTAGGTGCCGTCACTATATCCAACGGAAGAAAATTTGGGTCGTGACAAGTTGGTATCAGAGCCCTAGGTACATCTTAAAGTAAAACTCTTGAACCCCAACTAATAACCAAGCAAATCAAATTAGATTACATGGTACATCTCATAAGATGGATGAAAGGGTCAGCAGTTTAAGGCCACACCCATAATAACGTAAAACATAATTTTCCAACCTATGCTTCTGTCTCACATATAAGCAGAAGCACTAATACTGCTATACAAGTAGGCTGCTTTACAGCAGCTTTCAAATGTTGCTCAACTCAATCAATGTAAGCTGGCAAATTCAGAATTGTCAGTTTTGTTCTAGTACTTGTTTTTATAAAACCAATTTCTCTTGCTTTTCGGAAAGGAAGAGAACAACTTTTTCAGTTGGCATGAGAGTTGGAGTTGCTTGTGTTGCAGTCATATGTAGCTTGTGGTACTACACCTTATCGTCGTGGAACCACCATCTCGTCTCCTTGGGAGACCTACCATTTTTGCAGTTCTTCACGTAGCGATCATTGTCCGCAGGACGTTGCTGTTCAAACAGGCAAGGTAAATTTGACCCCTCAATTCAAAAGGCTAAAAGTTCAAGAACAAATAAAGAGATGACAAACGTAAAATTCCATTGAAGTTTAAATGCTAACAGACCTTCTCAGTTGAGCTAGACAACATTGAGAGAATGCTGATGCAGATGGAACTAACAGTCATAGCGGGGGACCATGAATCATACAAAATGTCTGCAACCAACCAGCAGCACAAACAGTCAATGCTGAATCACAAGTGTTAAGATTATTTTTTTTTTTTAACCAAAATTTATCTGCTGCTACATAACAAAGAGGTCATGCAAAATAATATGTCACCATAAGACTATTAGTTGGAGAAGGAGGTAGCTGTGCTACAAATTCTGCTATTCTCCCGCCAGTAGAATTGACTGTTCTAAAATCAATTTTGCCGGGATTGATCAACTTTTGTTAGAAGCAAATATTGACTAATATTCCTTCTAGAAATAAAATGTGTACATTTAGGACTAGATGACAACTGCTACTAACTGTTAAAAACTTTTAAAGCAACTTTATATTATGTAGATACATTTGTTTGAATTTTTGAAACAGTAAGTCGGTCAAACAAAATCAGAGAGCTAGTAATTTTTCGTGTTGTGCAAGGGGATACATAATACTCTTGGTAATATGTTGATGAAATTTCATTATGTTCTCTAGTTCATATGTTTTTAAATGCGTTTGTGTTCTGTAGGTCGTCTCTTTTTTTTTTTTTTTTTGATGAAGAGAGAATTTCATTAAAAGCATCAAGAAGATGCATAGCAAAAGAGACCCTAGGTCGTCTCTTTTTTTTTCTTTTTTCTTTCTCACTTAGCAAATGGATGAAAGCTAACTGACAAGAAGATCAAAACATGGTTCAGTTGCTGTTCAGGAGAGTAAATTTGTGTTTATATGAGAAACCTCAGATTAAACTTGTGGGCTGTGGTTTCGAAACCAAAGGGCTTAACATTCCGGAGGAGCCAATATATATACATATGCTGATGACTAAAGTCCAAGCCTCACCAACATATACAACAAGACTTGACAATTTTCAGTATATCAAACATGTGATTAAATAATGATAAAAATTCTTGCAGGTGCTACATTCCCTAGTCTTTGCAAAATCAATACTCCCTCTTCCAAACGGAGCACAATAGAGGTGACTGACTCTACCTAGATCACATGGCAGTATCAAAATAATAGTAAACCAGCTGTACTAATGACCGTTAACTAGACCACTTCTAGCCCCTAATAGTGACCACCACAGACACACACACACACACACACACACAAACACATATACACACCCTCCAAAACAAAGAAACCAAGAGGACAAAAAGAAGAAAACTATTAACAATGAGAAGAAAACAAATAGTTCGTCTCAGCAGGGCGAAATCAAATGAAGGATGCACAAGCACACAATACAACAGTTTCTAACCATAAGCTAAATGATGCCAATAGGTGTAGGATGATATAGAAATGGAACAGGGAATTCAAGCATCTATGAGCCCCTAAGCTCGCTAAAACAGGAGGGTTATTGGTACAACTAATGAACACTAGGATTACTTTTTAAACTTGCGAAGAAAATTTTACCCTATAAATGATCTTGATAAGTAGTTTAAGAGGATTTTTCCATGGGAAAAGAATATAACAGGAAAACAAGAAAAAGAGAAGATCAGTCCTAGAATAATCAGAGAGTCGAAACTATAATGTAATATGTAATATGGAATAATGGACAGAACTCACTAGCCTACTATGCTAAGATGCGGTAGTAGTTTTGGCCTATTTGCTTTATGTTCAAAATTACCAAGTTCATCCTAAGAAGGTTATATCAAACTACCAGGCAAGTTACTTCGACCAACCACTATTTTATGAATCAATGACATCTTCAGTACTTTGACAATGTTTTAGAGATTAAGTTAGAAGCGGGTGCTAAATAAGATATAATCATGGTGCAGAGCACTAAAGTGATCAAGTGGTATTATCTGAATTCATTTGTTTGCTTTCACTAGTAGATTTGACCAAGAGATTCACTTTTAAGCTTCAAAGTGCCCAATGAAAATAGATGTTAAACAATAATGGACTCCTTTGGTGTTCATTTACATGATTTCAACAGACACATACAAACGAAAGAATGCACAACAAGTCCAAGGAGCTAAATAAAAAATGCCACCATGTCTAGGCTAGATTTCTCTTGTGTAGCAACACAAGAGAAAAGAGAACCATAATCAAGGATGCAACAGCCTCAACAACAAGACAGTTGGAACAATTGCAATCCAATTGTCATACAAATTCATGATACCATAGGAAAACGCCCATTCTGACCAAATAGGGAAAAAATGCTTTTCAATCATCTCATGTTGTGCAATTATAGGCTATATGTTGTTTTCTCCTAATGTGCTGCTCGATTTCAAGTGTTGTGTTGATTACTTATTACTTTTGCATATAGGAAGCCAATTAAGACCAAGTGAGCACATAAATTCTTGGCATAGGATGAGAAAACAAACCTAAACAGATATGCCCATTGCTATAAATATGAGGATGTAATGGTGCTGGAGGGATAAAAACAACCTGCCAAGTATAATAAAATGCTACAGTAAAAATTAAATATACCATAGAAAGAGGAAACTAATAGGAGTATCAAATATGCAACAGAATGCTTTGCATTTTGAGACATATGATGGTATATATTATACTCCAAGTTGAAGTATTTAAAGCAGTTAAACCCAAGCTGATGGAATAAGAAAGTTAACACATGTATAATATAATGTACTTCCATTAGTTAATAGTAAATTAATTCAGAAAATTCTGAAGGGCTTACTTTATAAATCCATGTACACAGCACCATAAGGAAAGCCTAGGCATTTCTTACTAGTATTCTTTTGTTAACAAGGGAACCCGCAGCCACTATTCTTCGGATACGCACAGGGTACACCCCGCTCCTGTGTAATAGCCCGCAAACCACACAGGAGGGTAAACCGCGCTAGGCAAACCCCGTGCAACGGACTCGACCGAGGAGGTATGCAAGTGGGTTTCGAACCCTAGACCTCCCATTTGGGAAATCCCCTGCTCAACCAACTCTACCACCCCGACGGGTTAACATTTCTTACTAGTACTAACTGATCATTGCTACTGCTTAAATCTTCACTTAAACCAATATTTAGTCCTTAAGGACTTCACAATTTCTTCTCTTACTGATCATTTCAATCCATAAACTGATATAAAACAGAGAAAGAGAAAGTTTTATTCAAAAAAACAAAAATTAAACCAAAAAAAAAAAAGGAGAGAAACTCACTTGTGGGGCTTCCATAGGGTAATGCTCAGGAAAATCAACCTGAAGCTGATACATCTCATTTGCATACAAAGTCCCTGCTGCACCGTTGACTTCAATTATCCATCTACCACCCCCAACAAAAAACATAAATTGAAAACGATTCACGGGAAAAAACAATAAAGATTAAATCTTTTTCTAATTCCACCCTAAATACATGAAAACTAAATAAATTTATATAAGAAAAAATAAAAGATAAAGAGCTCTTTACCTTTGAAGATTATCAGTAACTTTGTGTTTAAATCCAGCAGGAGGATTAACTTGCCATTCTACAAGCTCTTTCTGCAACCGATTACAAGCGATCTTGCTCAAAGCCTACTACATTCCAACTCAATCAACAACCCCATTTGCCAAAAAATTCAAAAATAAAAAAAACTAAAATTTTGTTCATATAAGCCAGAAAATATTCAACAATATTTTACATATAGACCCAAAAAACAAACCTTGCGAGAAGAAGCAGAAGGGTTAGTCATGGCTTTGACGAAGTGGGGTGGTTGAGTTCTTACAGGAAGAGAAAAAGATGGTGCGAGAAAACAACTGTCTGCGTAGAGTGGACGTCGGTGTTTATCTTTATTAATTTATTAATTTTTTGTGGGTATAAAATGTAATGTGATGAGAAATTTTTGGGCTGTTTTATAATTTGATAAGGTAATTGGATAACGTTGTAAATTCACAAAGAAGTAGATTTTGGTCAGAAACTGATCAATTGGGACAGCGATGAGATGGATCATCACGTGCGATTTCAAAGTGGATGTAAGGACGTGGCATATGTTCCAGGCAGTTCACGTGACATGAAGTCTACGTTGGATTTTGACAAATCTTTATTCATTCATTGAGGATTAAAGGTTTTTATCGCATGAGATTCGATTTAGGTTTGACATTTTTGTTTGATTTTATTTATTTCGCATTTATCTTTATTCCCTAGTACTTTGTTGTAGGATTTAGAGCCGTTTGGACATAAATTTTTTTTTTTTTTTTCGAAATCAATATTTATTCATAAAATTTTTAATTTTCAGTTGAAGAAGCATTTTGAAATTTTTGAAAATTTAAAAAACTTCATAAAATTATTTTTCAAAATTTTCACTAAAATCACTCACAAAACTTCAAAAACAGTCCAAATTGATATTTATGTCCAAATACAACTCCAAATTTCAAATACAATTTTTACTTGAAAGTTTTTTTCACTATTTTTTAGAATTTTACAATTCTTATGTCCAAAACGCCGACTTAATTTGGAGGAATATTTTCATTACCAGTGTGTGGGGTCTTTTTTCTGTAACTTAAAAGAGTAAAATATTTACTCTAGTAGATTTTCTTCTTCTGTATCCAGCTTAATTAATGATAGCTTGGTTTATTACTTTATTTAGGCAATTTCTTAGTTTCTTAAGATACGAGCTCTTTTTCCGGTAAAAATGATATCAGGGCAGATAGCCGCTCTAAAGGATTGTCATTTAGAAATTAATTAATATGTTGTGAATATTTATTTTTTTAGTATAATTTTTCATGACAAAATTATACTGAATTGTCTTGAAATCAAAATTTTCAGTTCAAAATTTTAAGACAAAATAAAGAGTTACTAATCCCTAAATAGCAACCCTAAGAATGATTATTTGTCTACTCTTCCACTCTTTTCCCCCATATTGGGATGAAATTCAAAAAATAGTCAGATTTACAAGTGGTAATTGAAAAATAGTCACAGTTTCAAAAGTAATTAAAATTTAGTCATTATTCATGTAAAGATAAATTTGAACGACAATATTGTTCAAAATTCAAAAAATATTCCAGCATAATATACTGGAGTTCCAGTATAATATACTGGAATTCCAGTATAATATAATAAAATTTCAGCGAAATATACTGGATTTCCAACATAATATACTGGAGTTCCAGTATAATATACTGATCCAGCATAATATGCTGGAAGTTCATACACATGTGCTCAAATATCCAGTATATTATTGATAGAATTCGAGGGTCCACCAAACTATATAGAGAACCAGGTTCTCTATTAATTTCTACAGAACAGACGCACACTGCAGTAAGTAAATGACACTGAAAGTTTTTACATGGAAAATTTTCAGCTCACGGGATTAAAAAACACGACCTACCCTTGTAGGATTTCAACTCCACTACTGAGCAAAATTTTAGATTACAACCTATTGTAACCTAGGAATTAACCTCTTAATCCCTCACTAACTTGTAACAATCCTATTACAAGCCACTTTGTAATAATTCTATTACAAAGAATTTACAACTCGACTATCAATTTACAAGCCTCTTAATCCCTCAAAGTTTGTTAGATCATCAAAACATAACAAGGTACTTATAACTATCAATTTCCTCATATTTGATGATGACAAACTTATAATTGAAATTCCCACAAAAAAAAAAAAATGGCAACTCTTATCACTGAATTCCCCCTGAATCTGTGTTCCCCCTCAATCAATTCACATCATTTATTCAATTATTCAAATTATTCTTCCCCTTTTTGGCATCATAAAAAGAACAAAACCAAGTAAAAGCAAAAAGAAGTCCAACGTGGTTAACTCATGCCACATGTTTGCACACAATCATAATATAAGACAGAGGCATAAGAGCAATGTATACACAGCAAAAAGGAAAAAGCTTTCATTAAAAAATTTGGATTTTAAGACAGGGAGTAGTTTTAATGTTGCCAGCAACCATCCACAATTAAAAACAAAAAAAACAAGTACCACCCACAAAACATAATCAGAAAAAGACATAAGAGACGGACACTTAAAACTTGACACTGGAGGGGACACTGTTTAGGAGGACCGGAGGAAGAGGGCTTAGATGAGGAGGCGAGGGTTTTGAGGAATAGATCCATTCGAGCATTCGCCAATATTTGCTCATTGAGCAGTCTTTCTTTCAGGTCCTCCACTTGTTTCTTGAGCTCAACATTCTCCTTAGTTAGACGGGCAACCTCTGAGCTTTGGGAACTACTGGAATCAGGTGCCTCATGAAGTTGACTGAGTTTACTCTCAAGAATATCATTCCTTGCTTTTAACTTCCTGATCTCCTCCATAGCACTGTTCTGAGCGTTGATCAACTGAGAAATGGTAGAAGTGCTTCCAACTCCTCCAACCTTATCAATGCACTCACATTCTTCGAGAGTGGTCTTGGAGAAGGTTTGATTTCAAGTGCCCACCTTAGCTTGTCCTAGAGGGACCTTGAAGAACTCAAAGACCTTGGTGAGAAGGAACCCATAAGGCAGACCATGGTTACCATCTTTGAATTCTGCCACTTTCTGCATGTGTTCGTTCATAATCCCAGGCAGGTTAATGGTAGTGAAGTCATCCAGCGCTTCCATAAGAACCAGGCGGCTTTGGAGGTAATGGATCTTCTCTCATCACGGGGAAGCAACACCTTATTCACCATCTCAAACAGCAATTGGTACACTGAAAGGAGAGCCTTCTTGTGTACCCGTTCCCTCTACTGGACTGCCTTGTCCTTAACAATAGCTGATGTTTTATACTTCAATACCACACAAGATGGGGGGTGATTTGTGTGGTGTCCAATTTTCGAGTGTTGTCTCAATAGAAGAACCTGGTTCTTCTTGGTGTTCCAACTTCTACTGGTGCGGAATAATAAATGCAGTAAAGTAAAAACACAGAGATTTTTACGTGGAAAACACCTGGCTCAAAAGGTGAAAAAACCACGACCTACTCCTCAGTAGGATTTTCCCAAACTCTTCATTACAAATCTGAGCCAAACAACATTTACAAAATAAACTCTTTTGTAAACTAAGGACTAACTCTAATCCCTTTGTAACAAACTAGCCTCTAGCTAATTGCGACAAGCTTCAAGTTAACTCTAACTTGAACAGTGTGTACCTATTACAATTGCTTCTAATAAAGCTGAAAGATACAATATTAAATCACCTACTACAACTAACTAGACTTGAAAGACAAATAGATGGAACTGGTTCTTCTAGCTGGTCAGTAGCCTTTGTGTCGCACAAGGATTCTGCTTGCAAAATTTCTCTGGTAATTTTGCTTTCAGTTCTTGCTTCAATTCTGTCTTTGTGCGATCAATTCTTCAGTAGGAATACTTCAACATTATATAGCGCCAGAAGTTGAGATGTTCTTGTTTAGTTCTAATGCAACTCTTCCTTGGTGGAAGAGTTTGTGTTTATCTCAACTTCCTTCCTTTGTTTCTGTCCTTGCTGAACCTGAACTCTAACCTCTTATCAATTTGCAACCTTTTCGCATTAGGAGACAACCTCTTAGTTCATGGATAATTCACATATCATGTTTATCTCCTATGCATGTACGGTTCTTGTGCCAATGGGTTCGTTCGAGTATGTTTGCCCTGATGGACCTGGTTCAACTGGGTAGGCATTTGTCAATCTTCAAAACTATGCAGTGACTTGGTTCAACAATAGCATTTCTAAAATTAGAAGAGCAGGATCCTTGGATTGACGACAATCTCTCAGCAGGCACACCTAGAATCGGCCCCATCAAAGCAGAGTCCATCACAAAGTCAACCCCATTCACCATCAAGCAGATTTGATCATCCTCAACTTTGAAGAAGTCGGCATAGAAGCTCCGTACTTCCTCCTCATACACTTTTGGAGCATCACCTGTAAACAAGTGTGTCCACTGTTGGAATTCACAAATTTCAATAAATTGCCGCATTCCGACCATCTCCAAAATGTCAGGGGTTAATGTGCGACCCCATAGTACCTTCTAATGCTTCAATTTTTCTTTCCAGCACTCTGGGAATCATCAACCTTTTCCTTCTTGGAGGAACCGGGTTCCTCATCGACATTAATTTTCCTTTTCACAGACTTGCGAGCAGTTTTTCCCTTCTTAACACATTTTACAGACACTATCTCCTCTGACTTATGTTCACATAATTCTTCCACCACCTTGTCACCAGATTCTTCCACTACCTTGTCACCAGATTCTTCCACCAAATTTTCACTAGGGATAACATCATCACTCTTGTTCAGACTCTCAACACTCACAGAAGATTTCCCTTTAGACTTGGAGAGAGAGTGCTTTTGTGAGCGCTTGTGAGTCATCAAACCACGTTCCTCATCCACTTCGTCATCCACAGTGACAACAGACACTACCTTATTATGCACAGCCTTCCCATCTTTCACCAACTTCCTCCTCCTTTTACTGTCTTGGCTTTTCTTAAGAGCGGACTCAAGAGCCTCCTTCTTTTGCAACCTTGTAGCAGGTCTCTTAGGAGTTGGCTCTGGAGTAACAACTAGTTTACGCCTACCCCGGATAAAGCTAGCAATATCTAAATCATCGTAATCCTATTCATTATCCCTATTTTCTCCAGATACAGATCTCATCTCAGGCACCACCACATACAGAGGCTCAACATAAAAATGAGGAGAGGGAGCAGGGTCAATACTAATTTGGGCTCTTGAGAGGACCCCTGAGTTGGATCCTCTGAGGAGGGATCATGTCCTTCATTTGGTGCCCCAGTAGCATTGTCCTGTGCCAATGGTTCTACAAGCACAAGCTCCCTACTCTCTACCATGGCCCTAGTCTCTTCCCTCTAAGACTTAGACCCATACTCACCTCCTTCGATAATAACCCCTTCAACAGCTATAGATAACATGTTTTCTATTGCTTATTTCTCTTGTAACTCCATGGAAAATGAATGAGAATGAGGAGTGTTACCCGTGGACTCAAGATTAGGGACTGACATTATTGATCCAGCATTCTCAGGGCTAGCAGCTTGGTCTGCATTTGAGCCTTCTTTCATAGGAGGACTGGAGGTTTATTGATTTTCCTCTTCATCAACTGTACCCTTTTCAACCAGTTTTTTCGGTGAGGCAGGAGAGTTTGTAACCAAAAACTTCTTAGGAGTCGAAGTTTTGCGACTCCGATGAGAATCCGTACTCGATTGGGTAGGAGAGGAGACTCAGTGTGGTGGTGACTCTGCCTTAGGGTTTTGGCGTGTTGTGGTGTTGAGTGAGGAGTCTAACATCGGTGCTTTAACTGGTGAGGACTTAATGAGGGTTTTACTTGGAACACTTGAGGTTTATTAATTACCAGTCATAGCGGGGAGTGATTAGTTGAAGAGGAGATATTATTGGTTTGAAGATAGAAAAAGAAAGGGACATTTTGAAGTTTTGATGTGAGAAGTAGTGACAATGATGGATGTATTTAAGATGGATGAGGGACCGGTGAGACTCTTGGGTTCACATTTTGAAGTTTTGATGTGAGAAGTAGTGACAATGATGGATGTATTTAAGATGGATGAGGGACCGGTGAGACTCTTGGGTTCACATTTTGAAGTTTTGATGTGAGAAGTAGTGACAATGATGGATGTATTTAAGATGGATGAGGGACCGGTGAGACTCTTGTGTTCAAAAGACTCAAAGAAAAGAAACTGACACAAATGATGATGTGGCACTATTTTATCCATTCAAAATTGTGCATGAGAGAACAGAGAAACTACTAACATGTGTCAGGAGAACCAGGTTCCCTGACGAATCTTGCAAGTGTAAGCTTCACCCTTTTTACCAGCGTGCACTGCATTAACTGCTTATTTGCTCTGTAATCATCATGTGTGTCTATCTATAACGGTATACATATGAGTTAGACTTTGCCAGAAAACACTTTTTAGCTAATTTTACTTGTACATTTCTTTCATAGCCAATCATTGAGGGACCAGGTTCTCAGTTGGGTTTTATCAACCCACTGCCAGGCGATTTCTTTCAAAATGTTCTCTACTCATGGCTTTGGTGAATATGTCTGCAATCTGATCTTCTGTTCTGTAAAATTTCATACAGATGAGCCCTTTTTCAATGTTGTCTCTGAGAAAGTGGTGACGCACATCAATGTGCTTGGTTCTCTTATGTTGGACTGAATTTTTGGCCATGTTGAGTGCCCTTGTATTGTCGAACAGTAGGGGCACACAGTCATAGAAAACTCCAAAGTAGGGTTGTACATGGATTGGATTAGATCAGATTTAGCACATTTCAGATTCAGATTTCGGATTCTAGAAAATGCAATCCGAATTCGATCTGAATTATATCGGATTCGGATTTTAAAGTTTGGATCGGATCGGATCAGATTTCGAATCTTATTATGCCTCAAAGTTGCAAACTAATATGTATATTTTCTTTGTAAAAGAGGCAATGCATTATGAAAAATCCATGTTTATACAATTATGAGAGTACTATGATGCTAATATAGCTAAATCTAGCAATTGTAAAGGTAAGAACTTGGAAGAAGATGTAAAGGAAGTATTGACTATCCGAAATTAAAGTGAAATATTTATTCATTGCCTAATAATTTCGGATTTCGGATTGGATCGGATTAAAATATAGAAATCCGAATCTTTAATAAACACAATACGAAATCCGATCCAATCCGAAATCCAAAATCCAAAATTAAATGGATCGGTTCGGATTTCGGATATCCGATCCAAATGAACAGCCCTACTCCAAAGTCTTCCAACTGCTGGTTGATCCACAACAACTGAGCACAGCAAGAAGCAACTGCTGCATATTTCGCTTCTACAGTTGAGAGTGTCACATAGTTTTGATTCCTTGTACCCCATGAAATTAGACAGGAACCCAGAAAATGTGTCATTCCATAAGTGCTTTTCCTGTCCGCCAGATATCCTGCATAATCAGCATCAGCATACCCAACAAGGTCAAAGTTGTCACCTGAGGAATAGTAGAGAACCAGGTCCTGCGTTCCTTTGAGATATCTCAGCATTCTTTTGGCAGCCTTCATATGAGATTCCTTTGGATTAGATTGAAGCCTTGCACAAAGACCCACACTGAAAATAATGTCTGGTCCGCTTGCAGTGGAAATACAGGAGTGACCCTATGATTCCTCTATACATGGTCTGATTTACAGAGGAACTAGGTTCATCCATGTCTAGACGAGTAGCCGTGTCAATAGGAGTGTCTATGTCGAATCTCTCAGCAGCTCTTTGATGTACTTATGCTGACTTATCAATGTTCCCTTTTGAGATTGCTTCACTTGTAGGCCCAGAAAGAAATTTAATTCTCCCATCATGCTCATCTCAAACTCACTCCCCATGAGTTTTGCAAATTCTTCACATAGAGAGTCTATTGTGGCTCCAAAGATGATATCATCAACATATACTTGCACAATGAGCAGGTTCCTCCCTCGTTTCTTCAGAAAAAGAGTGTTGTCAATTTTCGCTCTTGTAAAGCCATTTTCTAGAAGGAATTTTGACAACCTTTCATAGCAAGCCCGGGGAGCCTGCTTTAGCCCCATACAAAGCCTTGTCAAGTTTGAAAACATGCTCAGGATGCTCGTGAGTCCAGGAGGCTGCTTGACATAAAATTCTTCTTTTAGGAATCCATTTAGAAACGCACTTTTGACATCAATTTTAAATAGTGTTAACTCCATATGTAATGCTTAGGCAATAAGAATTCTGATAGCCTCCATTCGAGAAACTGGAGCAAAAGTTTCATCATAGTCAATATCTTCTTATTGATTGTAGCCTTCAACTACAAGACTTGCATTGTTTCTTGTTGTATTTACAAACTCATCAAGTTTGTTCCTGAATACCCACCTAGTTCCTATAACAGTTCGATTTGCAGGTCGAGGAACTAGGTGCTATACCTTGTTCCTCTCAAATTGATGAATCTCCTCTTGCATGACTGTAATCCAGTCTGCATCTTTCAATGCTTCTTTTATATTTTTGGGCTCTATTTGAGAAAGAAAGGCTGAGAAGCCACATGAGTTTCTAGCTTTTGATCTGGTTTGAACTCCTGAGTCGAGAGGAGTGATTATGTTTTCAAGAGGATGTGAACTTTTGTGCTTCAAGTTTGGTACCTGAATCTCATTGGTGGAAGATCTAGGTATGTCTGACTGAGGTTCTTGGCGGCTTCTTATTCAGCATGTGAAGTACCTTGGACTGCATCGACAACTCTATTTTCAGCTTCAGTTGTTGTGATTGTGGGACCAGGTTCCTCTCCAATGGTTGGAGATATATTTGTGTCATCTTCACTGGATTCCTTGACATGACTCATCATGTCTGTCTTTCCATTTTCTATGTCAATGAATTCACCTGGAATAGATAAAGGCTCTCCATCGTGATCATCATGTCTGTCCTTCTCACAGGAGAGGTGGGATTTATCAAAAATCACATGTATACTCTCCTCAACACATTGAGTTCTTTTATTGTATACTTTGTAAGCTTTGCTTTGGGACGAATATCCCAGAGAGATTCTTTCATCATTTTTGGCATCAAATTTTCCAAGCGCTTACTTGCCATTGTTGAGAACAAAACATTTGTAGCCAAAGGTCCTCAAATGCGTCAGCTTGGGCTTGAATGAGGTTCTGACATGCTTTCCTTTTGCACACGCATCACACACCTTGTCTTCCTTGAAGCTTGACTTGGGCAGACCTCGAACCAGGTCCTTTTGGACTGGTTTGTTCAGTAATGAAAAGCTTGCATGCCCCAACCTTCCGTGCCATAATTCAGCATCATCATCAACAACTTTTAGACAGCTGAGATCACCACTCTCCAGGGACTCAAAATCAGCAACTATGTTCTTGCGTATCTTGGCCACTAACACCACTTCACCAGTCATAAGATTTGTGACTGTGCATATCTTTGACACAGATTCCACCTTGTTTCCCTTGTCACAGATTTGAGAAGACACTCAACAGTTTGTACTTCAATTTGTTGACATAGTACACATTTTTAATAGAGTAAGAGAGTGACTTCCCCAATCCTTCCAATTCCCAAAATGTATCCCTTTTTGCTATGTCCAAAGGATACACTCCCTCCTTGCAGGGCCTTCAGCGAAAGGAAATCGATTGTGTTTCTAGTCATGTGCTTTGAGCAGCCACTATCCACGTACCATTGTTGGTTGCTCCCCTTCGCTGCTCCCTGCAAAAGGAAATTAAGGGTTAGATTTAGGAACCCAAACAAGTTTGGGTCCCTTGTAGTAAGGAAAAGGATGAATGAGAGTTCTTTTAGTCCAAGTAGGCATCATGCATTTTTTATATGAGGGACCAGGTTCTCTAGCAATAGTTACTTTCTTAGCAAAAACTTTATTTTTCTAGTTGAGACTGAACCCTAGCATTGCAGTTTTCCTTAAGGTGCCCATTGTTACCACAGTGAGTACAAAATCAATTGTCGGGTACAGTAACATACTTGCTATGAGGGTTGTAGGGAGTCTTTTCCCTTTGAAACCCAATTCTCTGCTTGTTTCCCCCATTGTTTATGTACATGGCGATGATAACATGAGAGGACCAGGTCCATTTGAGTGATTTTTTTATTTCACTCTTGACTCTTCCTAGTTCTTCTTGAATTTGTTTGTTCTTTTCAAGTTCAATACACAGACTAGACTTCATTGTCTCCATCTCATCTTCAAGCCTAAGATATGTTTCATTAGCAACTTTCTTACCTTTGTGAAGACTCTCATGCCCACCCTCTCTTTTCAGTTCCTTAATTGTATCATTCAGATATACTACTACTGCTAGTAGGTCATCTATCTCAAGCTTAGTATTAGAAACTTTCACAAACCGATTTTTACCCTCCGAAGGTATCGTGACGGCACCTAGTCTCTACGACTAGGTAAACCTACTATTAAGGGAAAATTGAAATAAAACACAAGGGATAAAGGGAAAAAGGGCAATGATATAATATAACATATTGGCCACTCGGCTCATACAAAAAAATACTTTCCCAATGACCCAGAATGTCACAAAAAGTCACAAGCTTCTAACACTACTGTAGCTCTAAACAAGTCTGGAAAATACATAGGAACAACTCTAAACAATAGAATAGAAGGGGACTTGGAAGATTCTGTGGACGCGGCAGAATTACCTTGCAATCTCCTAGAATCAGCAGCAACGGCTAACCACGAGGTTGATAGCTCGTACCTGGATCTGCACACGAAACATGTGCATGAAAGGGCATCAGTACACCACATTTGGTACCAAGTAAGTGCCAAGCCTAACCCCACTCAAGTAGTAATGAGGTCAGGTTAAGGCTTTACTGGATTTCTGTATAAATCAATTTAAAACAGTACAAAAGATAGGTAATGTCTACAGTAAGCAATTTAAGAAAATAATATAAAGTTTTACAGTAAAGAGAGTCCTCGGCTCAACACAATGTATTACAAAGTGGAATCTCCCGGGATATCGTCCCGTAGTTCCAAATGATTATGCAGTACAGTGGGATTTCCCGGAATACGTCCGTAGTCCCAGAATAAATATGCAGTACATGGGGATCTCCTGAAATACGTCCGTAGTCCCAAAATAAATATGCAGTACAGGAGGATCTCCCGGAATACATTCGTAGTCCCAAAATAAATATGCAGTATAGGGGGATCTCCCGGAATACGTTCGTATTCCCAATTTAAATATGTTATGCAGGATGAATGCCAAACATAACATCGAATTTACACAGTTTATACTAATCACAGATAAGGAAAATAAGGGCTTAACTAAGCATGGCGCACAGAAGATCAAGTAAGCATTTAAACACGTAAGCATTCTTTCCTAATCTAAGCTAAACAATATATAATATTAGAGGAAGTTCATAGAAGAGAAAACAATTTATGTTTTAGGAAGGGAAAAATGAGATTTTTGCAATAACGGCCCGTGCACGTACTCGTCACCTCACGTACACGACGCCCACACAACAATTAGTATCAAATATCCTAAGGGGGAAGTCCCCAACACAAGGTTAGGCAAGCTACTTACCTCAACCATTCAAATCAACTTGGAACCACGTTCTTGCCACGAGTATCCAACCTCGAATGGCCCGAATCTATTCAAATAAATTACATAATATAAATATAGCTATAAGCAACCAATTCAACTAATAAATTCGAAGCTGAGACGCGAAATTAGAAAAAATCGCCCAAAAAGTACCCCGGTCCCACGTCTCGAAATCGGCTAAAATTTTACAAATTATGAACACTCGCTCATTCACAAGAACACTTGAACAAAAATCATCGAAATCCGATGTCAAAATCTCACTCAAATCTCGGATTTTTAATTGGGGAAATTTTTCTCCCATTTCCAAACTTTTACTCTCAAATTCCTTGATTAGATTGAAGAACTTACTATAGATTGATGAAATACAAGAGAAATAGAATTAGGAATCGTTACCCACTGATCTCCTCTTCAAAATCCACCCAAAATCGCCTATTCCCGTGATCCCAATCGAATTTAGAAGTTATGAAATCCAAACCCTCGAATTGCCTATTTCTTACCAGCGATTTCTGCTTCTGCGGTCAATTAGGCCGCACCTGCGGAGAAGGCATCGCAGGTGTGAAAAGTCACTTAATGGGCTGGGGCCGCATCAGTGATTTTCCAGCTGCATCTACGGTCCTAGATGAACAGGTCCAAATCCGCTTCTACGGTTAGCTCAGCCGCTTCTGCAGGGCCGCACCTACGGTCCAACTTCCGCTGGTACGAAGAAACACCAGAACAACCCACATCATATTTGCCTAAGTTCCATTTTCTTCCCGTTGAGCATTTGAAACACACCCGAGGCCCCCGGGACCTTAACCAAAACCACCAACCAATCCCATAACCTTATTCGAACTTAGTCGAGCCTTCAAGTCACATCATATAACACCAAAAACAAGGATTACACACGGATTCAAGCCTAAGGACTTAGCATTCTTTCCAAATATACAAACGATGCCGGAACACGTCAAAATTAGTACGAATGACCTCAAATTTGACACAGGTCACAAATGACACCACGAACCTACAACCACTCCCGAAATTCCATTTTGAGTCCGATATCAATATTTCACCTATCGGCCGAAATCGCCGAAAATCTAACGTTCGCCAATTCAAGCCTAAACCTACTATAGACCTCGAAAACACATTTCGGTCGCGCTCCTAATCTCGAAATCACTCAACGGAGTTGAGAGAATTCCATTCCGGACCCGTTTTCATAGCTAATCACTCCTAATTTCATAGCTAATCACTCCGAAAAGTTCCAATAGCAGAAACAAACGCGGGGAAATCAATTATTAGGAGATCGAAGCTCTAACTCTCAAAATGACCGGCCGGGTCGTTACAACAATCCTTTCGGTCAAGACATCTTTTTCTTTTTCAACACTCTTAATGGTTTCCTTCAAATATACCATAACGACTACTAGGTCATCTCTAGATTGTTTTGCTTATCCTTATTCCATAGTTAGAGAATTTTTATCATTTATAAGACTATGGTATGCATCTATTAAAACATTTTCCAAAGTCATAAGTTTTTTAGGAGAATAAGATTTCAGATTTCTTTGAACATCCAGAAATTTTACCTCATCATCATCGTCGTCATCTTTATCATCATCAAACTGAGCCATCAAGGCAAAAATGGAGTTATACTCAGTTGCTTCACTTTCTACTGCCATCATGGAGCTGTCAACATGATCATTATCTTCTTCAGATTTGCTGGAGGAGTCTCCCCATGAAGCAAGAGCTTGCTTCACAAAATTATCGGCGACATTCTTCCTCTTGAAGCGTTTATCAGGAATCGGGTTCCTCTTGGATGCTTTGTCTATGTTGTGCTTGAATTTATCTTTCTTTAGGAGGGGATGATCCTTGATGAAGTGTCTTGGCTTGCCACATTTATGACATAGGTCATAATTTTTTTCCTTGCTAGAACTGCCTCTTTTTGGAATGCCACCATTTCTACGAACCATTTTCTGGAATCTTTTTGTCAAGTCAGCCATATCAGCATCCTTACCACTTGAATCATTGTTGTCTGTATTAAGGACCAAGTTCTTCTCTCTTTTGGGCTCTCTTCTTTCACTGTCCTTCTTTTTCTTCATTTCGTATGTTTTCAGATTTCCAACAAGTTCATCTATGGTCAGCTTTCGCAAGTCCTTTGCCTCTGTGATAGCGTTCACTTTGCTTTCCCAGGAGCTGGGTAGGACACTAAGTACTTTCCTGACAAGTTTGTTTCTTGGAATAATTTCTCCAAGAAAGTGAATCTCATTAATGATGGAAGTGAAACGAGTATGCATGTCTTGGATGGATTCATCATCTTTCATCCTGAAGAGCTCATATTCTGTTGTGAGCATGTCAATCTTGGATTGCTTGACCTATGTTATTCCTTCATAAGTTGTTTGGAAGGCTTCCCAGATTTCTTTAGCTGACTAGAATGCCGATATTCTGTTGAATTCATCAGTACCGATGCCACAAACAAGAATTTTCTTTGCACGAAAATTCTTTTCTATGGCTTTTTAATCGCCGCCATTGAATTCCTTCCTTGTTTTGGGAAGAGTTACAGTAGGTTCTCCACTGGTTTTTGTGGGGACAAAGGGTCCTTCACAGATGACATCCTAGAGCTCGGAATCTTCAACCATGATGAAGTCGTGCATCCTCGTCTTCTACCATCCATAGTATTGGCCGTTGAACCGTGGTGGCCTGTAGGTAGATTGACCTTGTTCAAAGTTTGGTGGAGCATCCATGAGGATCATTTATAGGTGTTAGCCTGATAGAAAGAACCTGCTCTGATACCAATTGATAGAATTCGAGGGTCACCAAACTATATAGAGAATCAGGTTCTCTATTAGTTCCCACAGAACACATGCACACTGCATTCAGTAAATGACACTGAGAGTTTATACGTGAAAAATTACCAGTTCACGGGATAAAAAACACGACCTACCCTTGTAGGATTTCAACTTTACTAATGAGCAAACTTTTAGATTACAACCTATTGTAACCTAGGAATTAACTTCTTAATCCCTCACTAACTTGTAACAATCCTATTACAAGCCACTTTGTAATAACTCTATTACAAAAACTGTACAACTCGACTAACTCTAGCCAAGATACAAACGCAAGGGTTTATGATTTACAAAGGGTTTCCTACAGAATGCTTCTAACTAAGCTAAGTAGGAATTACAAGTAAAGTACTTTGACAAAGGTACAAATCAACTAAGGACATATAACAACTCAATATAGGGAACTTGAACGTAGCAGTGTTGTTCTTTGTTCTTGATGCACTTGAGAATCGTTTGCTGGATGATCAATCACCGTGGAGAGTGCTTGAGTAAATTCTCTAAGTGTTCAAGTGATGTTTTGTATTTGAACAAGTCGCGATGTCGCGCACTCGTTTGTTTTTGTGCACATTGCGAATCGTGCCATGTGAAATGCACCCGAGATTTATAACATGTTATTTTTATTATTATTTAAAGTTAGAGTCAAATCACGTGAAACACACTCTCGAATTGGGATTAGATTTTACAATTATGCCACAGAAACCGTACCCATAACTATGAAGAATTATTAATTAATCACGTTTAAAGTATAGGTCAAATTATTGAGTTCTTCATTAGTAGGCAAGTATAGCAATTAAGTAAAAGGGCCATTGCTCATTATGCATATGACCGTAACAACTCACTTATACGATTCAATGGCATCTTTTAATGATTTAAACCATATCTAAATACATGAAAGGCTAACTATAAGGGGGGGGGGGGGAAACTAAAAATGAATGAAGACAACAATAATGAAAAGGAAACTTAAAGGGATATCATTCTTTTCAATTAACAAAAAACAAACAAAATTACATATGGAAATATAACTAACGCAGCAAGAATGAATGAACAAAACTTTTCTCATTTTTTTTCCATCATCAAAATTATCCAAAATTTCATAAACACAAGGTAATGCTAGAACTAAATGGCTGTAAAAATCGATAGAAATCAGTTTTCAAAATATAACCAAACAAAATTAATAACGCAATATAACAACAAATACATTGATTTCAAACTATTCAAAAAACAATAGAAACAAAATGGAGACTGCCACGACCAAAAATTCATAAGGTCGTGATGGCGCCGGACATCATTGTCAGGCAAACCAATCATTAATTAATTGAAATAATTTTCGATTTTAGCATTTATGAAAATCATTATATTTCACTTTATTACATAGTAACTACATAAAATCCGTTAAGTAAATACAATGGTTTAAATAGTCCTATTTTAACAAATATATCCCAACACATCCCAGAACCCGATGTCACAAGTACATGAGCAATTTCTAAAAATTCTACAATTTCTACAAAGCTTGTCCGAAATACAAGTGGACAAGGAAATGAAAATAATGTAATACAGTATGAGGGAGACTCCGTCAGCTGCGGATCGCCTCCGGATGATGCAGCTCGCCTAAGTCTCCAAATCCTCCACATCGCTATTGATCACGCTCAACTATGTCTTATATAAAGACTAAACGGGCGCTGCAAATATAATCTGGGGTATTACACCCAAAGTCGATCGTACGTATCAATTGAGTCTATAAAATACTAAACTAGTGTTTAATCAAGTTTCTCAAGACTTTTGAATATCAATTTGTGTTGTTTAACTAATTCTACTAACAAAATAATAAACTAGTAATTGACTAACAATTTAATGTAAACAATGATAATAAAGGTCTAAGGTTATGGTTTCCCCCGTTGGTGAATTCTTTCTCGGATACTTCTTATAGCTTGATTAATCGTCTCTATCAATCATGAACACTCTATCTACCATAAATCTCTCTCAAGTAATTATGATAATTTACTAGACGCACTCTCTCAAGTTACGCTAGCTAGATCGCAATACAGTTCACTTTAGATTGCACCCGAGGTATCGTTATCTCTAATCCAACCTCTAAACCCTCGGTTATGACTTTCGTCTATACTCTGGGAGTGGTGTTGTTCAAACAATTACCTAAATATGCACTCTCTCTCAAGTAGATACATACTAAATAGGCACAGCTAATTGATGGCCATTCAATTAACTACAATAAGAACGTAGTTGAACAAATAGAGAATAATCAATCAAAATATATTAATATCACAAGAAATTCATCCCCAACGGGTTCTACCAAAACCCTAGATTAAAAACTTAGCTACTCATGTTTAGAAGAAACAAAACTACAAGAAATTGCATAATTGAAATATAAAGTAAGAAATACTAGATGTAGAACTCAATGTTCTTGCACTTCAATGGAATTTTCTCCTTTTATTCTCTTCTCTACTTTGATTCACGAAAATCCCCTTGTAGTTGTGTTTTAGGAGTCTATTTATAGGTTTAGGGTGAACCCTAACCGTGTAGGAGATGTCTATGTCACTTGGGAAATACTTAAAACCCGTCAAAACTTTATTTCTGGCCGACTGGGGACCCTGGCATTTGGACCCAAAGGCCTGGCTAACGCCAGGCTAGGGCTGGCGTTTCAGCCCTAACGCCTGGCTAACGCCAGGTAGGGCTGGCTGTTTGGCTCTGTCGCCCGGCTATCGCCCGGGTGTCTCCTTTCGCGTATTTTTCGACGTATTTGCATCCTTTTAGCTCCGTTTCCATCTCCACTTCACCTACACATGAAATAAACACCATTAAGCACATAACAAGTGTATTTTTATCATTAATGCGCATAAAATGTAAGGTATATCACATGTTAAACTATGCAATTTAGTCTCGCATCAGCTATGAAAGTACCTGTGCAATAAAAATGCACAGCAAATGTAGCATGAGTACGAAAACAAAGTGTAACTCAGTAAGTTGCCCGTCTAACCTCAGAGAGGTAGTGACGAGAGGTCGAATTAGACACTTGCTAGAGGTCAATTTAGTGTTTTCAAGTGTGACACTAAGCATGATTATCATAGGCAATTTATTAAAAGTAGGAATAAATATTATCAACTCTTTTCACATTTAACACTTTAAATCTTTGTCATATTAATAACAATTAATCAACATGGTTGATTTAATCAAATAACAATTAATCAACGGGAAGGAACAACTTCTTCCAAAAGTTTTAATAACTTTAAATCTTTGTCATTTCAGTTGACAACTTAAAATTCCAGGCCAGTAATCAGACAAAAATCATAGCAACTATGCAGTAAATATCATGCGCAAGCAATGCCGAGGGTCGAATGGCGCGGACCAACAATAATAAATTGTGCACTGCCGAGGGTCGAACGGCTCGAACCATAGATGCATCTATCTGCCCCGCTCGCGAATTGACCATGCAATGCAGTTATACATAAAAATAATAAGGCTAGCCTGCTCGCGAATCATACATGCGACTTAGGTGCTCATATGCACACATATTCACATAATAAATCCGCATTTTTATCAAGAAAGCAGTTTTTTCAGGAAAGTGGTAAAATTCTTCTTAAAGGAACATGAAATATAGCTTTTAAATCTTTGTTTTGAAATTCATTTGCCAAGTTTAATGATATTTCATAATATAATCCTATCAGGTATACAATTATCCACGGAGGAATCAATTCTCTTTCTAGATGATTACGAAAATAAACTCTAGTCTTCTTTAGATATTCAATTACGATTTCAATTATATTAGCAGTTTAATATTACAGGCAGGATCACAGGTACAACACGTAAGGCATGCTAGTGAGTCCTAGACTACCCGGAGCACGGACTCTCGTCACCTCGTGCGTACGTAGCCCCCGAAGATAATAGCACATACTTAATTAATTCACCTAGGAGGACAATGCCCCCTCACAAAGTTAGAAAGGAGACTTACCTCGCTCCGAAATTCCATAACCGGCTTCCAAGCCCTTCCGACGACTCCAACGGACACACAACGCCCCAAAACAATCCAAATAACGGCAAACCAATGAAAATATACTCTAATATTTGCAACAGTTCCAAATTATATAATTTTCCAACCTCGCTTAGTGAAATGACCAAAATGCCCTCGGGCCCGCGTGCCCGGAATCTAAAATTTCTCGAAGATATATTCTACCCATAGACTTACTAACTCAAATATACCATTTACTCTAAATTCCATGCTCAATTTTGTGGTTAAAAATCCAAATAACCATGTCTAGGTTTTCTTCATATTTTCTAAATTTTTCCATAATTTCATGTATAATTCCATGCAATAACCTTGTATTTAACTTAGAAACAAGAAGGAGTTACTTACCTTGTGATTCCTAACGAAAACCCTCTCTTGAAGCTCCTCCCAAATCGAACAAACCAAAGAAGAAATGGACAACAAATCTCGGTTTAAAACATTCTGCCCAGGCCATTTTTTGCACCTGCGATTCCGCAGGTGCGACCAAGCCTCCGCACCTGGAGCTTTCCTTAGCTCAAGCCAACTTCGCACCTACGCCCCATATCCCGCATCTGCGATTTTGTAGGTGCAGAAATATCATCGCACCTGCGCTCCCATTCGGACCATCACTTCTTCGTACCTGCGGTGCCATAGCCGCACCTGCGGCCAAAGCCTCGCAGGTGCGGCCACACCAGATGACAGCAAATTCCAGCCTTCTTCAAACTCTCAACTTGATCCGTTAACCACCCGGGATCCACCCGAGGCCCCCGGGACCTCGTCCAATTATACCAACCTATTCCAAAACATAATAAGGACTTGATCGAGGCCTCAAATCACATCAAACAATATCGAAACCACGAATCGCACCCAAATCCCAACTTTATGAACTTAGAAATTTCCAACTTCTACATCTGATGCCGAAACCTATCAAATCACGTCTGATTGACCCCAAATTTTGCACACAGGTCATATTCGACATTACGAACCTTCTACAACTTCCGGAATCGCATTCCGACACCGATACCAAAATTTTCACTTCCGATCGGATTTCTCTAAAACCTTCAAATTTCTATGTTTAGCCAAATGACTTCAAAATGACCTACGGACATCCAAATTCACTTCCGATCGCGCGCCCAACTCCAGAATCACCATACGAAGCTATTCCCAGACTCGTAATCCCAAACGGACATCATCATCACTGAAATGCGCTTCAAGCCAAACTTAGAAAATTCCTTCAAAAATGCTGACTTCCACAATATACGCCGAAACGCACCTGGGTTATCCAAAACCCGATATGGACATACGTCCAAGTACGAAATCATCATACGAACCTGGTGGAAGCTTCAAATCCTGATTCGGAGGTCATTTACCCAAGATTTTAATCTTAGTCAATTTCTCCAACTTAAGGCTTCTGAAATGAGAATTTTCTTTCCGAACCAACTCTAAACTTCACGAAATTCAATTCCGACCACACCTACCAGTCATAATACCTGAAACGAAGCTGCTCACGGCCTCAAATCGCTAAACGACGCGCTAGAGCTCAAAATGACCGGTCGGGTCGTTACATTCTTCCCTACTTAAACAGACGTTCATCCTCGAACGTGCTAAGAACTGATATGGAGTTATCTGAAATCACTGTTTAACACCTCGAGCACCTGCCCGGGCTACCACAACCCGGTTGAGTACATTATCTTGATCAAATCTGAAGATTTCTTCTTTTATCCATATAATAAGCTCAGAACCTAGTTCCAATACTTGAAATTCTCGCCAGGCCTAGTTCCAATATATAAACACCGTATCAACTACCACACAACATACCAGGACATGACTACATGCCTTTGATGAATCAGCACCATGCACCGCTTAAATCATCATCTGACCACAACAACACTCCCTCAACCTAAATAGCCAAAATTCCATGAATCTGATGCTCCCAATGCACCTCATGATATATATACATACATCCTGCTATGATGCTGATGATACCACCACAATGGAGGAGATGTGTAGAAATTCATACCCAACTACAGAGTTAACAAATCATTGAATATCTCATCTTGACTAGAATCATCACCTCATTATGCACCTGAATAATGGTATTTGTTATTTAATATACACTTCACATAACCTTATCGCACTGATCCCTGATCTGATAATCTTGTCTCACCCAGTATGAACTGCTCAGAAAACAAATCACCCCAAACATGACCAACAACCTCGCGTGATACCACATCGCGCCAATAGGCCATAACTCGAACATGATAATAAGAAACGACTCAGGAAGAGACTATTCAAGTCATGCAACTAATATGAACTTTTCTCAGAAAATAGGAAGTAGAACATAAGAAAAATAAATATAGTAACCTTACTCATCATCACACTGTTGCGGCGTGCAACCCGATCCGAATAACATACCCGTGGCGACGTGCCACCCGATCCACTCATAAAATTATAAGAAGATATATATATATATATATATATATATATATATATATACACTCTGGATCTCAAGAGCTATCCTGCTCACATAACATTTCCACTACGCGGGACCTCAACACATAGGAAATTATCAAGCCATTTCACAACTCACGCGGCACAATCACAACATTACATGAATTTGACGAAGACGGAACAACACCTGATATCCCAACACCCCTCCTTGAGGAGCGCTATATTGAAATGAACATAGCTGCCTCACATGAAGACCATAATCATATTTAAATCCATCCACAAACATCGAGTCTACCCTGCTCGCACAAAACTAAGCTAGTAGCTTTATCTGGGTCCATATTAACCCACTTTCTCTCATAATACACGAGAACAACCATCATCACCGGGACAAACACCCCATAATCCACAATCAACTGAACTGAACGCCCTCCAGGCATAAATTCTCAATTAAGCAATATTGCACTTCCTTATACTTGGTCTAGATCTTCAATCAATCAGGTGACTACATGTCACACTTATACAATCTTCCTGTGGTCACGCTCCCACAACCTTCCACACAAGGTAGTAAGTCTGCACATCCACCACTGGACATACTACGCTGGAAGATAAATCAAGAACCCATAACCAGGGTACAAAGCCTTTTCCACCGGATATCAATCTCAGGTGACACTGAAGATAACACCAGCTTACTCTGAACTTTCAAATCACTTTTTCTTGCTCTTCCGAGCTCATGACATCCTTATTAAAACCAAACCAATCTCGATTCTTACTCCCAATTACATACTGCTTACCGCACCTAACATGCCTATATGAGGTAGCGCAAGAATTCCATCATAACTTCTGAACCACCAATAGGGTGAACACTTCATCATATAGAAACCTTTTACTTAACTCAATTTAAGAGTACCATCTCAACACACGAGTGAATTCTCACCAACACCCAACATGCCAATCCTTAAGTAGTAGTCTATACCACCATAACCCTTCCGGGATCTGCCTATACCTGACAGGCCATAGCACTCAAATTCTCCCACATGAAATCCATTACGACGGTCGACAAGACACGCACACACCGGCACAAACCACATGCATAACTTAATCATATCAAAGGAACTGACCGCTGCCGCAAATGTGCCATTTCAACCATGGCTAATCAATCTATCTTCTTTTAATCATCTTCAATTGCTTCAGGAATAATAGCAACTTCCTTCAACTTATAGCAAACTCAACCCTCACTCATCCCAAGTGACCTTGATTCACGAGACTATACTACCTAAATCCCCCAAACCGTCTCATACCCTCCTGATAGTCTTTCTACAACCCGGAGTATATTTCTCTCACTCCTCCAATACTATCCTGCATGCTGAAATATATCATAGAACATTCCAACCATCTTCCTCTTTCTCAGAAATTACTCTACAAAATCTCGATTCTCGATCATACTGCTGTCTGAAACCCTTAAACATCGCGTTCTTAACTTTTGAACTCACTAGGACCGCTATTGCGAGTCACCCACTCCGACTGGCCCCGAATACAATCAACTCCAAGGTTTTTCTAGCACATGAACACCCTTTTCCTTGAAGCACGTGATTGAGTCACTACCCTGACAACTCACCTATGCCTTAAGCAAAATTCTAAATCTTCCAAAGCGTAACCCTGGCCCGACAGGGCCAACTTTTGCACACATTCATCAAATCCCACGCATAATCACCATTTTACTCCTTTCCCTTAGCTGTAATAACTTGCCAACACGCTGACAATCCGCAACCCTATGATAACACAATCCTGCAACCCAACCGCAGATGGTGGGACTCCCCCACTTAGCTTGAAGCTACTCCTTGCACCGCTCTAGACCCTACTGAGATCCTTTCTCCTTTCCTAACATGAATCCTGCTCAACCGATCCGTCCAATTCTTCCAAATTCTCTTGCTAGCACTCCCTAATCACTCAAATTCTCTAGCATCATTCACACATCCTGCCTCATACCGAACAACCACTAGAATCCCTCACAGAGACTTGCCAACCACACGACCGCTAACCTACTCCCAGGAGGTAACCCACCTGTGAAAATCACCCGCGGACACCTTCCAACGACGGTGAAATGCATGCTCTCTGCGACATCAATACCCCATTCTACGCCCTGCTTCATTTGCCAACTTTACTAGTCCGTCCGCTCCTCATGGACATCCATTAAATGCGCGACAATACCTTCAAATTCCAAGCTATGCTGCCGCTCCCCCACTTTGCGACTGCTTGACTTCCGCTTCTTACACTTGGCCTCCAAGAAATGGAACCGCCGCCTAGCCTCACTTCAGGATCATTCTCTATAGCTATCAAACCAGCAGATCACCACGACTTCAAACTCTCCGAAGATCATCTTTCTCTAGTTGCCTTCATTATCAACACTTATCCGATACTGAACCCCGCACCTCACGGTCTCTGCCAATCGCATACTTCAATTCTTCTTCTCGATACTCTGACCCCATGCAACCGAAGAAACCATAGCACCGACAAACTTAACATATTCCATTCGATCAATGATGACGACTTCACGTCACATGAGCATATCCCATCTCACTTGAAGACACCAAGTCTTACTACTTTATCAACCCAACCGAACCATTCATAATCCAAATGCCTTTCCTCTACCGGAACTAAAATATCGAAATCCCAAAATCACACTCTGAGAAGACCTCCCTTCAACACATTCGTCACCCCCAACATACGGGCAACCATTCTATCATCATATCGACATTGAGCGATAATTAATCGAAAGCATAATCACTACCTGAGCATAGCCTTAAGTCTTTCAGAAACACAGCTACTGAGCTGAAACAATATATTATTCTTTTGCAAGGCCATAACAACAGCCCCAACCAATTACACATGGAAATATCTCGAATTACATCCGTAGCACCATTTCAATTCCTCAAATTTCCTAATTCATAGCAAGCGCTTCGCGACGCGTAAGGTTGAGTAGGAATGAACATAAGCCTCAAAGGAATCGAATCGCACAATGAGGAATCAAGAAGGGAAGTACTCCTAACAGCCTTGTAGCCTCTCGAAGATAAGTACAGACGTCTCTGTACCGATCCGCAAGACTCTACTAGACTTGCTCATGACTCGTGAGACTAAGGGAGCCTAGAGCTCTGATACCATGTTGTCACGACCCAAAAATCCATAATGTCGTGATGGCACCGGACATCATTGTCAGGCAAGCCAATCATTAATTAATTGAAATAATTTTCGGTTTTAGCATTTATGAAAATCATTACCTTTCACTTTATTACATAGTAACTACATAAAATCCGTTAAGTAAATACAATGGTTTAAATAGTCCTATTTTAACAAACATATCCCAACACATCCCAAAACCTTGTGTCACAAGTACATGAGCAATTTCTAAGAATTCTACAATTTCTACAAAGCTTGTCTGAAATACAAGTGGACAAGGAAATGAAAATAATGTAATACAATATGAGGGAGACTCCGTCAGTTGCGGATCGCCTCCGGATAATGCAGCTCCCCTAAGTTTCCAAATCCTCCACATCGCTATGAAAGCACCTGTGCAATAAAAATGCACAACAAGTGTAGCATGAGTACGAAAATAATGTGTACTCAGTAAGTCGCGCGCCTAACCTCAGAGAGGTAGTGGCGAGAGGTTGAATTAGACACTTGCTAGAGGTCAATTTAGTGTTTTCAAGTGTGACACTAAGCATGATTATCATAGGCAATTTATTAAAAGCAGGAATAAATATTATCAACTCTTTTCATATTTAACACTTTAAATCTTCGTCATATTAATAACAATTAATCAACATCGGTGATTTAATCAAATAACAATTAATCAACGGGAAGGAACAACATCTTCCAAAAATTTTAATAACTTTAAATCTCGGTCATTTCAGTTGACAACTTAAAATTCCAGGCCAGTAATCATGCAAAAATCATAGCAATTACGCAGTAAAATATCATGCGCAAGAAATGCCGAGGGTCGAACGGCGGACCAACAATAATAAATTGTGCACTGCCGAGGGTCGAACGGCGGACCAACAATAATAAATTGTGCACTGCCGAGGGTCGAACGGCTCGAACCATAGATGCATCTATCTGCCGCTCGCGAATCGATCATGCGACACAGTTATACATAAAAAATAATAAGACGAATCATACCTGCGACTCAGGTGCTCATATGTACACATATTCACTTAATAAATCCGCATTTTTATCAAGAAAGCAGTTTTCTCAGGAAAGTGGTAAAATTCTTCTTAAAGGAACATGAAATATAGCTTTTAAATATTTGTTTTGAAATTTATTTTCCAAGTTTAATGATATTCCATAATATAACCCTATCAGGTATACAATTATCCACAGAGGAATCAATTCTCTTTCTAGATGATTACGAAAATGAACTCTAGTCTTCTTTAGATATTCAATTACGATTTTGATTATATTAGATGTTTAATATTACAGGCAGGATTACAGGTACAACACGTAAGGCATGCTAGTGGGTCCTAGACTACTCGGACATGGCATAATAGTAGCTAGGCACGGATCTCCGTCACCTCGTGCATACGTAGCCCCCCGAAGATAACAGCACATACTTAATTAATTCACCTAAGGAACAATTCCCCCTCACAAAGTTAGAAAGGAGACTTACCTCGCTCCGAAATTCCATAACCGGCTTCCAAGCCCTTCCGACGACTCTAACGGATGCACAACGCCCCAAAACTATCCAAATAACGGCCAACCAATGAGAATATACTCTAATATTTGCAACAATTCCAAATTATATAATTTCCCAACCCCGCTTAGTGAAATGACCAAAATGCCCTCGGGCCCACGTGCCCGAAATCCGAAATTTCTCGAAGATATATTCTACCTATAGCCTTACTAACTCAAATACACCATTTTTACTCTAAATTCCATGCTCAATTTCGTGGCTAAAAATCCAAATTACCATGTCTAGGTTTTCTTCAATATTTTCCAAATTTTTTCATAATTTGTATAATTCCATGCAATAACCTTGTATTTAACTTAGAAATATGAAGAAGTTACTTACCTTGAGATTCCTGACGAAAACCCTCTCTTGAAGCTCCTCCCAAATCGACCAAACCAAAGAAGAAATGAAGAAATGGACAACAAATCTCGGTTTTAAAACATTCTGCCCAGGCCATTTTTCGCACCTGCGATCCAACACTCGCACCTGGGATTCCGCAGGTGCGACCAAACCTCCGCACCTGTGGCTTTCCTTAGCTCAAGCCAACTTCGCACCTACGTCCCATATCCCGCATCTGCGACTTCGCAGGTGCAGAAATATCATCGCACCTGCGCTCCCGGCCGAACCATCACTTCTTCGCACCTAAGGTGCCATAGCCGCACCTGCATCCAAAGACTCGCAGGTGCGGTCACACCAGATGACAACAAATTCCAAACTTCTTCAAACTCTCAACTTGATCCGTTAACCACCCGGGATCTACCCGAGGCCCCCGGGACCCCGTCAAATTATACCAACCTGTTCCAAAACATAATGCGGACTTGCTCGAGGCCTCAAATCACATCAAACAACATCGAAACCACGAATCGCACCCAAATCCCAACTTTATGAACTTGGAAATTTCCAACTTCTACATCTGATGCCGAAACCTATCAAATCACATCCAATTGATCCCAAATTTTGCACACAAGTCATATTCGACATTACGGACCTTCTCCAACTTTCGAAATCCCATTTCGACCCCGATATCAAAATTTCTACTTCCGGTCGGATTTCTCGAAAACCTTCAAATTTCTATATTTAGCCAAATGACTTCAAAATGACCTACGGACATCCAAATTCACTTCTGATCGTGCTCCTAACTCCAGAATCACCATACGAAGCTATTCCCAGACTCGAAAGCCCAAACGGACATCAACATCACTGAAATGCACTTCAAGCCAAACTTAGGAAATTCCTTCAAAAATGCTGACTTTCACAATATACGTAGAAACGCACCCGGGTTATCCAAAACCCGATCCAGACATACGTCCAAGTCCAAAATCATCATACGAACCTACTGGAACCTTCAAATCCTGATTCAGAGGTTGTTTACTCAAGATTCTAATCTTAGTCAATTTCTCCAACTTAAAGCTTCTAAAATGAGAATTTTCTTTCCAAACCAACTCTAAACTTCCCGAAATTCAATTCTGACCACACCTACTAGTCATAATACCTGAAATGAAGCTACTCACAGCCTCAAACCGCTGAACGACGTGCTAGAGCTCAAAACGACCGATCGGGTCGTTACAGAGACGAACCTTAAGGATTGAAACTATATATATTTACTAGAAAGAAATTCCAACCGCGTACAAAGCTTGAAAATGAATCGTCAATCAAACTTAAACAACAACCACAACCACACCGAAAAAATTTGAACATAACCGACGACTCGATACCTTAACGGCAACCTCGAAAATGATCTCCGTTAAAACTCAACTGCTGGGCTATTTGGAGCTGCTGTTTTGTGAGAAGAACTCCTATTTTCACTAGGTTTCGGGGGCTAGTTTTGAGGCAATTTCTGGTCGAAAAGAGGGCTGGTTTGGGGGTATTTCAGCTGGTTTTTTGGGGCGTTATATGAGGTAGTTCAAAGATGATTTTTGACGTGAAGGACGGTGGTTTTTGAAGTTGGGGTTTGTGAAGTAAGACAATGGGGTGAGGATGTTGGAGCTCACATATCTTCTCTAGGTGTTTGTTTATATTTTTAGCTTATCTTTCGTTCCCCCTTTCTCGTTTTCTTATTGTACCATTCCTTTGTGTGTGAAGGGGTGGGGTGCTCTTAGCTTGGGGAGTTAGAGGCACTGTTAAGAGATGGGGAAAAATGGGTAACGGCTGAAGCTTCTTTGGGAATTGGGAGTGAGCTCTCTCTTGTTAGGGAGATGGCCACTGAGGTTTTTTTGGAGAGGAGGGGGTCGTTCTTTTTCCTCTGTCTGTGTAGGAATTAGGAATTAAAAGGTAGGTTAGGGTTTGGTTATAATTGGGTTTAAATATGGGTGTAAGAATTAACATGGGCCATTAGATTTGAGGGGAATCTATGGCTAAGATTAAATCTTGCATTTAAGTGAAGAGTGGGTTGGGAAGAATGAGCCTTTATCTTGCTGGGCCACTAAAATTCGAAAATGAGCTCCCAATTGGCCCAAATTCAATTCTTTCTCATTGAACAAAAAATAAAGATACTACTAAAATATGTGAATTATAAGAGAAGAAATATTATAAAATTATTTTTGCATTTTTAAACTTATGCTTTTGAAATTAAAATTTGACTGAAATCCTATTAAATGAAAATAAGTAAATACTACTTTTAAAAGTTGTGCGGGTAAAAAATTACGTACTTACAGCTGCCCCTCTTTTCTTGGAAACACGAAGAGTTTTCGGAGCAAAGAACAATAAGCAACGTAATTGATTTATGACCCGACGTTTATTCAAAACAAAATAAAGATGGATAAAATATTGTGACCGAGCCCTAGTATTTGAGCTGCCTACATATCCTTTGCTATAAAGGAATCAGACCACGTGTAGTTCAGAAGTGAATGAAGTGATGGAGTATGTGGAGAGGATGAGAGAGTCGAGTGAGGTTCCGTCGAGGTTCCAGTCCATGGTCCTGTTATTACATCAAAATCAAAATCTAAAAGAACTAAACAAGCCTATCAACTATGAGTTACAAGATTCCTATCTACAAGTCTTCTGAAGATTGATCTTGAGTCTTGAATGGTTCTTCATGCCGACTTTTGATTTGAACCTTGATGTTTGCTAGGTGGAGGTGCTAGTTCATTCTTCTACGACTTTTCGGATCACGACGGGACAGGCAAAGCTCGTGACTTCAATCATGTCTTGAGCAATCCACATCTTGTTTGTGCTTCTGCATTTTGGATTCACTTCTATTCTTTTCCTTTCTTTATTTCGGATTGAGATTCTTTTGGTCATATCGAACCCTGTCGACTCGCATTCTTGAGGCGAGTTTCTGCTACTTCTAACTTGAATTGAATTCCGAAATGACTTCCCTCATTCTCCAGGTGGGCGCTGCTACTAAAGCAAAACAGACAAAATAAAAGAAACTTTTCTGCCCCAGTTTGCACTAGGAATATTTGTGAGTTATTAGCAGAACTATAAATCACCTATGCTATCGATGAAGGATGCAATGATGAGAGTAAAATTGAAGAGTTGACTAGGATGTGCATATCCTGTGAGTAAAACCAAGAAAAATTTCGACTAGCAAATGCGCCTGCTAAAGAAAACCTGAATGACCCGAACTAGGAAGCGCGTCTCCTAGGGATGAACTCAAACGACCCAAACTAGGAAGTGCGTCTCTTAGGAGTAAAATCTCAATTTAGGAAGTGCATCTCCTAAAAGAATATCCTAAAAGACCCAAATTAAGAAGTGCGTCTCCTACGTGTGAAACTTGAATGAACCAAACTAGTAAGTGTGTCTCCTAGGGCTGAACTTAAATGACCCAAACTAGGAAGTGCATATCCTAGGGGTGAAATCTCAATTTAGGAAGTGCGTCTCCTAAAACTCTATCCTGAAAAACCCAGATCAGGAAGTACATCTCCTAGGGGCAAAACTTCAATGACTCAAACTAGGAAGTGCGTCTCCTAGGAATGAACTTAAATGGCCCAGACTAGGAAGTGCGTCTACTAGGGGTAAAATCTCAATTTAGGAAGTGCATCTCCTAAAACAAAAATATAACTTGAAAGACCCAGACTAGGATATGCGTCTCCTAGGGGTAAAACTTCAATGACTCAAACTAGGAAGTGCATCTCCTAGGGATGAATTTAAATGACCCAAACTAGGAAGTGCGTCTCCTAGGGGTAAAACCTCAATTTAGGAAGTGCGTCTCCTAAAAGTATATCCTGAAAAAACCAGACTAGGAAGTGCATCTCCTAGGGGCGAAACTTCAATTACTCAAACTAGAAAGTGCGTCTCCTAGGGATGAACTTAAACGACATCAAACTAGGAAGTACGTCTCCTAGGGGTAAAATCTCAATTTAGGAAGTGCATCTCCTAAAATAAAAATATAACTTGAAAACTTGGATTAGGAAGTGCGTCTCCTACGTGTGAAACTTCAATGACTCCAACTAGGAAGTGTGTCCCCTAGGGATGAATTTAAATGATCCAAAGTATGAAGTACGTCTCCTAGGGGTAAAACCTCAATTTAGGAAGTGCATCTCCTAAAAGTATATCCTGAAAAACCCTGATTACGAAGTGTGTCTCCTAGGGGAGAAACTTCAATGACTCAAACTAGGAAGTATGTCTCCCAGGAATGAACTTAAATGACCCAAACTAGGAAGTGCGTCTCCTAGGGGTAAAATCTCAATTTAGGAAGTGCATCTCCTAAAAGTATGTCCTGAAAGACCCAGACTAGGAAGTGCGTCTCCTAGGGGTGAAACTTGATTTAGGAAGTGAGTCTCTTAAACAGTATAATCTGAAAGACCCAGACTAGGAAGTGCGTCTCCTAGGGGTGAAACTTCACTGAACCAAACTAGGAAGTGTGTCTCCTAGGGATAAAACTCGAATGAATCGAACTAGGAAGTGAATCTACTAGTGATGAATTTAAATGACCCAAACTAGGAAGTGCGTCTCCTAGGGGTAAGACTCGATTTAGGAAGTGCGTCTCCTAGAAAGTATAATAAGAAAGTGTAACGACCTGGCCGGTCGTTTCTTGAGTTATAGCCTTCTTTCCCCTATTTATGCTTCCTTATGTGTTATTGAGTTGTGTTGTGTTGTATCGGGTTGGTAGGTTCGGGTCCAGAGTAGTTTCTGAGTGGAATGAGACATTTAGACTCTTATTTAGAAGGCTAAGTTGGAAAAGTCAACCGGATATTGACTTATGAGTAAACAATCTCGGATTGGGATTTTTATTCGGATAGCTCCGTTAGGTGATTTTGGACTTAGGAGCATGTACGGAATATAATTTGGAGGTCCGTGGTAGAATTAGGATTGAATTGGAGAAATTGGAAATTTTGTGATTTTCGGTCGGTAATGGAAAATTTGACATTAGAGTTGGAATGGAATTCCGGGAGTTGGAGTAGATTCGTAGTATCATTTGTGACGTGTGTGCAAAATTTGAGGTTATTCGGACAAGGTTTGATAAGTTTTGAAATCAGTTGTGGAGTTTGAGGTTTCAAGTTCATTAAGCTTGAATTGGTGTGTGATTCATGTTTTTGTTATTGTTTGATGAGATTTGAGAGCTCGATTGAGTTTTTATGGTATTTTAGGACTTGATGGTACCTTTGATTGAGGTTGCGGAGGCCTCGGGTGTCTTTCGGGGTGAGTTTTGAGCGAGTCCGGGAATTTCCGGAACTCTTGAATGGTTCTGGTGCTTTGAAAATACGTACCTCAGCAGAATTTTGCGGACCGCGGAGGAGGGGTGCGGACCGCATAATTTTTCCACGCACTCCAGGGAAAAGTTCTGCAGATACGCTGGTCCAACTTCGGAAGCCTATATCTTTTTATATACAAGAAATTTTCAGATAATTCAAAAACAAATGTTGTAGCCCTTCGTGTCTCGTTTCCATAAAGATAAAGAAGTCATCATTTGGATATCTGTAGAGAAAGTTATGGCCAATATACTAAAGCCTTACAGTGCAGCCACCAAAAGGTGCGGCCGCACCATTTTTATGCGACCGCAGGAGATGGGAGGCGCGGCCGCGCTTGGAATTTCACAGACCATGCAGTGGGAGTTCAGAGGGTACACTATATAAACGGGGTTTAGGGCATTATTTCACATTTTGGACCTAGGGAGCTCGATTTGTGGCGATTTTTCATGAGTTTTTCAAGAAATTCATCGGGGTAAGTGATTCTAACTCGGATTTGGTTAATATACTCGTGTTTATGGTGATTTCCCATTGTTTAATCATGTAATTAGTCAAAATGAGGGGTTAGGGCTTGTGATTTTGAAAGTTTGATTTGGAAATTTGAGGGACCAAATGAGGTCGGATTTTTATAAATTTGGTATGGTTAGACTCGTGAGTGAATGAGCTTTCTAGTTTTTTAATTTTTGTCATATTTCGAGACGTGGGACCGAGAGGCGGGTTTGAGCCGATTTCAGGATAGCGTAGGCGATGAACTTCCTAGTACCAAGATAGGCGCCATCATGACATGGTAGTTTGGGTCGTGACAAGTTGGTATCAGAGCCTAGGTTACATAGGTCTCACAAGTCATGAGCAGGTTTAGTAGAGTCTTGCGAATCGGTGCGGAGAGGTCCATACTTATCTTCGAGAGGCTGTAGAACCCTTAGAAAAAATATCATATTCTTGAATTCTTGTCGTGCGAATCCATTGATAATGGTAACTAAACTTCTAATGTTTCATTCTCTCATAGATGGTGAGGACCACATTAACGGAAGGGGTGACCAGCCACCAGTACCACCAGTCAGGCCCGCGAGAGGTTGATGCCGCGGTCGAGGCCGTGGTAGGGGTACGGGTGCAGCCCGCGCAACAGCTGGGTAGTACCTGTAGACCCTTCAGTTGCTCCAGATCAGGTCCCAGCCACAAATGCTCCAGTGGGACCAGCTCAGGAACCCTCGGTGCCTATTGTGACTCCTGGACTTCAGGAGGCCCTAGCCCAGATTTTATCTGTATGTGTTGGCTTTCGCAGGCGGTCTCAGTTACTACGGCCACAACCACTTCTCAGGCCGGAGGAGTCACTGAGACTCCCACCGCTCGCACACCTGAGCAAGTTGTTCAGGGACTTCAGACACCGAGGGCACCTCCAGCCCAGCCGGTTGCAGCTGCTCAGAACTATGTAGTTCCTGTTATGCCAGAGGATGAGCAGTGTAGATTGGAAAGGTTTGGGAGACTCCAACCTCCCTGTTCAGTGGTGCTGAGGGTGAGGATGCATAGGGTTTATTGGACAAGTGTCAGAGGATGCTTCAGACAACAGGTATTCTGGAGATCAGTAGGGTCTCATTCACTACTTTCCAGTTCTCTAGGGATGCATTTAGTTGGTGGGAGGCTTACGAGAGGCGTAGGCCGGTTGGTGCAGCACCCCAACTTGGGAGAACTTCTCCGTTCTCTTTCTGGAGAAGTTTGCACCTGAGTCTCGTAGAGAAGAGCTACGAAGGTAGTTTGAGCAGCTTCGACATGTCCGTTACATAGTATGAGATGTGATTCTCCGATTTGGCCCGTCATGCGGTCTGGTTGGTTCCCACAGATCGAGAGCGGATCAAGAGGTTTATAGATGGCCTCGGTTTTCAGCTTTGATTGCTTATGACCAGAGAAAGAGTGTCTGGTGCTACTTTTGATGAGGTTGTCGACATTGCTCGACAGATTGAGATGGTCCGTGGTCAGGAGAGGAGTGAGAGGGAGTCTAAGAGGCCTCGTGGTCAGGGTGGATTCAGTGGTGCTTCTCATGGGGTTCATTTCAAGCATGGAAGAGGTCGTCCATTCAGGCATGCTCAGTCAGCTCGCCTAGTCTACCGTGGTGCATCATCAGGTCATGGTTCTCACAGTTCTCTTCAAGGCCATTCATCATTCAGTGCCCTCCCAGCCCAGTGTTCGTCCCGTGCTTCATCAGTTCAGGTCTCCTCCATGCCAGGTTCTTCTACCAGTTATCTCGGTGCTAGGGGTTCCCTTCAGTCTCCATCCCCCGCACCAGGGAGTTGTTTTGAATGTGGAAGGTTTGGGCATATGTGGAGGCAGTGTCCTCGTTGTCATGGGGGTTCATCTCAGCAGAGGAGTCAGCCATCAACTTCAGCTCCAGTTACTTTACCACTTACCCAACCAGCTAGGGGTGGGGGTCAGTCAACTAGAGGTCGTCCTAGAAGGGAGGTTGATCAGATGGTGGTCAGGCCCGTTTCTATGCACTCCCAGCCAGACCAGATGTTATGGCTTCAGATCATGTGATCACAGGTATTGTTTCAGTTTGTCACAGAGATTCCTCCACATTATTTGACCCTGGTTCCACATATTCATATGTTTCCTCATATTTTGCTCATTTTCTAGATATGCCCCGTGTGTCTTTAGTTTCATCTGATCATGTATCTACTCCTGTGGGCGATACTATTATTATAGACCGCGTTTATCGGTCATATGTGGTGATTATTGGGGTTTTGGATACCCGAGTGGATCTATTGTTTCTCAGTACGGTTGACTCGATGTGATATTGGGCATGGATTGGTTACCTCCATGTCATGTTGTTCTAGATTGTCACACTAAGACTGTGACCTTTGTAATGCCGGGATTTCTGAGTGTTGAGTGGAGCGGGCCTATATATTATGTACCTAGTATGGTGATTTCATACTTAAAGGCTCAGCGGATGGTTGAGAAGGGTTGCCTATCTAATTTGTCTTTCGTGAGAGATGTTAGTCCAGAGACTTCTACTATTGATTCTGTTCTAGTGCTCCATGATTTTCCGGATGTGTTTCCTGTAGACCTGCCGGGCATGCTGCCTGACAGGGATATAGACTTTGGTATTGATTTGGTGTCAGGCACGTATCCCATTTCTATCCCATAATATCATATGGCACCAGCGGAGTCGAAGGAATCGAAAGAACAGCTTCAGGAACTCCTAGATAAGGGGTTCATTCGGCCTAGTGTGTCACCTTGGGTTGCACCTGTTCTACTTGTGAATAAGAAGGATGGTTCCATGAGAATATGTATTGATTGCAGGTAGTTGAACAAGGTCACAGTCAAAAACAAGTATCCCTTTCCTCGTATTGATGATTTATTTGACCAACTTCAGGGAGCGAGGGTGATCTCCAAGATTGATTTGAGGTCCGCGTATCATCAGCTAAAGATTCGGGATTCAGATATTCTTAAGACAGCTTTCAGGACCCGTTATGGCCAATAGGAGTTCTTGGTGATGTCTTTCAGGCTGACCAATGCCCCAACAACGTTCATGCATTTTATGAACAGTGTATTCCAGCCATATTTGGACTCCTTCATTATTAAATTCATTGATGAGATCCTGGTGTACTCACGTAGCCAAGAGGAGCATGCTCAGCATTTGAGGGTTGTATTACAGAGATTGAGGGAGGAGAAGTTTTATGCAAAGTTCTCCAAGTGTGAGTTTTGTCTCATTTCAGTAGAATTTTTATGGTACGTTGTGTCCAGTGAGGGTATTCAGGTGGATCCGAAGAAGATAGAGGCGGTGCAGAGTTGGCCTAGACCGTCCTCAGCCACGGAGATTAGGATCTTTCTTGGCTTGGCGGGTTATTACCATTCCTTTGTGGAGGGATTCTCATTTATTGCTTCTCCCTTGACCAAATTGACCCATAAGGGTGCTCCATTCAGGTGGTCGGATGAGTGTGAGGAAATCTTTCAGAAGCTAAAGACTGCTTTGACCATAGCTCCAATGTTAGTTCAGCCATCAGCTTTAGGTTCTTATACCGTGTATTGTGATGCCTCGAGGATAGGCATTGGTTGTGTTTTGATGCAAGAGTTTAGGGTGATTGCCTATGCCTCGTGCCAGTTGAAGACCCATGAGAAGTATTATCTGGTGCATGATCTTGAGTTAGCAGCCACTGTTCACGCCTCGAAGATTTGGCGTCATTATATGTATGGGGTTCATTGTGAGATTTATACTGATCAACGGAGTCTGCAACATCTGTTTAAGCAGAAGGATATTAATTTGCATCAATGGAGATGGTTGGAGATTTTTAAGGACTATGATATCACTATTCTGTACCATCCGGGGAAGGCCAATGTAGTGGCCGACGCCTTGAGTCGCCGGGCAGAGAGTTTGGCATATCTTCCGGTAGCAGAGAGGCCCTTAGCATTGGATGTTCAGGCCTTAGCGGGCCAACTTGTGAGATTGGATATTTTGGAGCCGAGACAGGTATTGGCTTGCGTGGTCTCGAGGTTTTCTCTTTATGACCATATTAGGGAGCGTCAGTATGATGACCCCTACTTGCCCGTTCTTCAGGACAGGGTCTGGCCAGGTGATGCAAGGGATGTGACTATTGAAAGTGACGGTGTGTTGAGGATGCAGGGCCAGATATGTGTGCCTAATGTAGTTGGGCTTCGAGAATTGATTCTTGAGGAGGCCCACAACTCGCGGTATTCCATTCATCCGGGTGCCGCGAAGATGTATCAGGATTTGATACAACACTATTGGTGGAGGCGGATAAATAAGGATATAGTTTGGTTTGTAGCTCGGTGTCTCAACTATCACCAGGTTAAGTATGAGCATCAGAGACCGGGTGGCTTGCTTTAGAGATTAGATATTCTGGAGTGGAAGTGGGAGCGGATCACCATGGACTTTTTAGTTGGGCTCCCGTAGACTTCGAGGAAGTTCGATGCTATTTGGGTTTTTGTGGATCGGCTGACCAAGTTCACGCACTTCATTCCTGTTGGTACTACTTACACTTCAGAGCGGTTAGTTGAGATTTATATTCGAGAGATTGTTTGTCTACATATCCGAGTTTCCATCATTTCTGATAGAGGTACTCAGTTCACATTGTAGTTGTTGAGAGCCGTGCAGTGAGAGTTGGGTACTCAGGTTGAGTTGAGCACAGCTTTTCATCCTCAGACGGACGGGCAATCCGCGCGCCTATACAGATATTAGAGGATATGTTGCGCTCTTGTGTCATTGACTTTGGGGGTTCATGGGACCCGTTTCTGCCACTTGCGGAGTTTGCATATAACAACAATTATCAGTCGAGTATTCAGATGGCTCCGTATGAATCTTTATATGGGAGGAGGTGTAGATCTCCGGTTGGATGGTTTGAGCTAGGTGAGGCTAGACTCTTGGGTACAGATTTGGTTCAGGATGATTTAGATAAGGTGAAATCGATTCAGGAGCGGCTTCGCACGGTGTAGTCTAGGCAAAACATAGGCGCCATCATGACATGGTAGTTTGGGTCGTGACAAGTTGTTATTAGAGCCTAGGTTACATAGGTCTCACAAGTCATGAGCGGTTTAGTAGAGTCTTGTGAATCGGTGGAGACGTCCGTACTTATCTTCGAGAGGCTGCAGAACCCTTAGGAAAAATCTCACATTCTTGAATTCTTGTCATACGAATCCATTGATTCTGGTAACTAAACTTCTAATGTTTCATTCTCTCATAGATGGTGAGGACCCACACTACCGGACGGGGTGACCAGCCACCAGTACCACCTGTCAGGCCCGCGAGAGGTCGATGCCGCGGTCGAGGCCGTGGTAGGGGTACGGGTGTAGCCCGCGCAACAGCTGGGTAGTACCTGTAGACCCTGTAGTTGCTCCAGATCAGGTCCCAGCCACAGATGCTCCAGCGGCACTAGCTCAGGCACCCTCGGTGCCTATTGTGATTCCTGTATTTCAGGATCCCTAGCCCAGATTTTATCTGTATGTACTGGCTTTCTCAGGCGGTCTCAGTTACTACAGCCGCAGCCACTTCTCAGGCCGGAGGAGGCACTCAGACTCCCACCGTTCGCACACCTGAGCAGGTTGTTCAGGGACTTCAGACACCGGGGGCACCTCCAGCCCAGCCGGTTGCAGCTACTCAGGACTATGTAGTTCCTGTTATGCCAGAGGATGAGCAGTGCAGATTGGAAAGGTTTGGGAGACTCCAACCTCCGTTGTTCAATGGTGCTGAGGGTGAGGATGCATAGGGTTTCTTGGACAAGTGTCAGAGGATGCTTCGGACAACAGGTATTCTGGAGACCAGTAGGGTCTCATTCACTACTTTCCAGTTCTCTGGGGCTGCATTTAGTTGGTGGGAGACTTACGCACCCCAACTTGGGAGCAGTTCTCCGTTCTCTTTCTGGAGAAGTTTGTACCTCAGTCTCGCAGAGAGGAGCTGCGAAGGCAGTTTGAGCAACTTCGACATGTCTGTTACACAGTATGAGAGGCGGTTCTCTGATTTGGTCCGTCATGCGGTCTGGTTGGTTCCCACAAACCGAGAGCGGATCGGGAGGTTTATAGATGGCCTCGGTTTTTAGCTTCGATTGCTGATGACCAGAGAAAGAGTGTCTGGTGCTACTTTTGATGAGGTTGTCAACATTGCTCGACAGATTAAGATGGTCCATGGTTAGGAGAGGAGTGAGAGGGAGTATAAGAGGCCTCGTGGTCAGGGTGGATTCAGTGGTGATCCTCATGGGGTTCAATTCAAGCATGGAAGAGGTCGTCCATTCAAGCATGCTCAGTCAGCTCGCCCAGTCCTCCGTGGTGCATCATCAGGTCATGGTTCTCACAGTTCTCATCAAGGCCATTCGTCATTTAGTGCCCTCCCAGCCCAGTGTTCGTCCCGTGCTCCATCAGTTCATGTCTCCTCCATGCTAGGTTCTTCTACCAGTTATCTCGGTGCTAGGGGTTCCCTTCAGTCCCCATCCCCCGCACCAGGGAGTTGTTTTGAATGTGGAGGGTTTGGGCATATGTGGAGGCAGTGTCCTCGTTGTCATGGGGGTTTATCTCAGCAGAGGAGTCAGCCATCAACTTCAGCTCCAGTTACTTTACCACCTACCTAACCAGCTAGGGGTGGGGGTCAGTCAACTAGAGGTCGTCCTAGAAGGGAGGTTGATCAAGTGGTGGTCAGGCCCGTTTCTATGCACTCCCAGCCAGACCAGATGCTATGGCTTCAGATCATGTGATCACAGGTATTGTTTCAGTTTGTCACAGAGATGCCTCCACATTATTTGACCTTGGTTCCACATATTCATATGTTTCCTCATATTTTTCTCATTTTCTGGATATGCCCCGTAAGTCTTTAGTTTCATCTGATCATGTATCTACTCCTGTGGGCGATACTATTATTGTAGACCGCGTGTATCGGTCATATACGGTGATTATTGGGGTTTTGGATACCCGAGTGGATCTATTGTTGCTCAGTACGGTTGACTTCGATGTGATATTGGGCATGGATTGGTTATCTCCATGTCATGCTGTTCTAGATTGTCACACTAAGACTGTGACCTTAGTAATGCCGAGATTTCTGAGTGTTGAGTGGAGCGGGTCTATATATTATGTACCTAGTATGGTGATTTCATACTTAAAGGCTCAACGGATGGTTGAGAAGGGTTGCCTATCTAATTTGGCTTTCGTAAGAGATGTTAGTCTAGAGACTTCTACTATTGATTCTGTTTTAGTGGTCCATGATTTTTCGGATGTGTTTTCTGCAGACCTGCCGGGCATGCCGCCTGACAGGGATATAGACTTTGGTATTGATTTGGTGTCGGGCACGTAGCCCATTTCTATCCCATAATATCGTATGGCACCAGCGTAGTTGAAGGAATTGAAAGAACAACTTCAAGAACTCCTAGATAAGGGGTTCATTCGGCCTAGTGTGTCACCTTGGGTTGCACCTGTTCTACTTGTGAAGAAGAAGGATGGTTCCATGAGAATGTGTATTGATTGCAGGCAGTTGAACAAGGTCACAGTAAAAAAAAAGTATCCCTTTCCTCGTATTGATGATTTATTTGACCAGCTTCAGGGAGCGAGGGTGTTCTCCAAGATTGATTTGAGGTCCGGGTATCATCAACTAAAGATTCGGGATTCAGATATTCTTAAGACAGCTTTCAGGACCCGTTATGGCCATTAGGAGCTCTTGGTGATGTCTTTCAGGCTGACAAATGCCCCAACAACGTTCATGCATTTGATGAACAGTGTATTCCAGCCATATTTGGACTCCTTCATTATTGAATTCATAGATGACATCCTGGTGTACTCACGTAGCCAGGGGGAGCATGCTCAACATTTGAGGGTTGTATTACAGAGATTGAGGGAGGAGAAGTTTTATACAAAGTTCTCCAACTGTGTCATTTCAGTAGAATTTTTAGGGCACGTTGTGTCCAGTGAGGGTATTCAGGTGGATCCGAAGAAGATAGAGGCGGTGCAGAGTTGGCCTAGACCGTCCTCAACCACGGAGATTAGGAGCTTTCTTGGTTTGGCGGGTTATTATCGTCGCTTTGTGGAGGGATTCTCATTTATTGCTTCGCCCTTGACCAAATTGACCCATAAGGGTGCTCCATTCAGGTGGTCGGATGAGTGTGCGGAGATCTTTCAGAAGCTTAAGACTGCTTTGACCACAGCTCCAATGTTAGTTCAGCCATCAGCTTCAGGTTCTTATGCCGTGTATTGTGATGCCTCGAGGATAATCATTGGTTGTGTTTTGATGCAAGAGGTTAGGGTGATTGCCTATGCCTCGCGCCAGTTGAAGACCCCTGAGAAGAATTTTCTGGTGCATGATCTTGAGTTAGAAGCCATTGTTCACGCCTCAAAGATTTGGCGTCATTATTTGTATGGGGTTCATTGTGAGATTTATACTGATCAACGGAGTCTGCAACATCTGTTTAAGTAGAAGGATCTTAATTTTCATCAATGGAGATGATTGGAGATTTTTAAGGACTATGATATCACTATTCTGTACCATCCGGGGAAGGCCAATGTAATGGTCGACGCCTTGAGTCCCCGGAACAGAGAGTTTGGCATATCTTCCGGTAGCAGAGAGGCCCTTAGCATTGGATGTTCAGGCCTTAGCGGGCCAACTTGTGAGATTGGATATTTTGGAGCCGAGACAGGTATTGGCTTGCGTGGTCTCCAGGTTTTCTCTTTATGACCATATTAGGGAGCGTCAGTATGATGACCCCTACTTGCCCGTTCTTCAGGACAGGGTCCGGCCAGGTGATGCTAGGGATGTGACTATTGAAAGTGACGGTGTGTTGAGGATGCAGGGCCAGATATGTGTGCCTAATGTAGTTGGGCTTCGAGAATTGATTCTTGAGGAGACCCACAACTCGCGGTATTCCATCCATCCGGGTGCCGCGAAGATGTATCAGGATTTGATACAACACTATTGGTGGAGGCGGATGAAGAAGGATATAGTTGGGTTTGTATCTCGGTGTCTCAACTATCACCAGGTTAAGTATGAGCATCAGAGACCGGGTGACTTGCTTCAGAGATTAGATATTCTAGAGTGGAAGTGGGAGCGGATCACCATGGACTTTGTAGTTGGGCTCCTGTAGACTTCGAGGAAGTTCGATGATATTTGGGTTTTTGTGGATCGGCTGACCAAGTTCGTGCACTTCATTCCTGTTGGTACTACTTACACTTCAGAGCGGTTAGTTGAGATTTATATTCGAGAGATTATTTGTCTACATATCCGAGTTTCCATCATTTCTGATAGAGGTACTCAGTTCACATTGTAGTTGTTGAGAGCCGTGCAACGAGAGTTGGGTACTCAGGTTGAGTTGAGCACAACTTTTCATCCTCAGACGGACGGGCAATCCGCGCGCCTATACAGATATTAGAGGATATGTTGCGCTCTTGTGTCATTGACTTTGGGGGTTCATGGGACCCGTTTCTGCCACTTGCGGAGTTTGCATATAACAACAATTATCAGTCGAGTATTCAGATGGCTCTGTATGAAGCTTTATATGGGAGGAGGTGTAGATCTCCGGTGGATGGTTTGAGCTAGGTGAGGCTAGACTCTTGGGTACAGATTTGGTTCAGGATGCTTTAGATAAGGTGAAATTTATTCAGGAGCGACTTCGCACGGCGTAGTCTAGGGAAAAGAGCTATGCGGACAGGAAGATCTATGAGGTTTCATTTATGGTTGGGGAGAAGGTCTTGCTGAAGGTATCACCCATGAAGGGTGTTATGAGGTTTGGAAAGAAGGGCAAGTTAAGCCCTCAGTTCATTGGACCTTTTGAGGTGCTTCAGAGGATAGGGGAGGTGACTTATGAGTTTGCCTTGCCATCCAGTTTGTCTAGTGTAGATCCGGTATTTCATGTTTCCATGCTTCAGAAGTATGTTAGTGATCGGTCCCATGTTTTAGACTTTAGCACGGTTCAGTTGGAGAGTGATATGACTTATGATGTAAAGTTGGTGGCTATTTTGGATCGGCAAATTCGAAAGTTGAGGTCAAAGGACATAGCTTCAGTGAAGGTGCAATGGAGAGGGAAGCTTGTGGAGCCACCTGGGAGACCGAGAGAGAGATGTAGAGAAGATATCCACACCAATTTGAGACTCCAGGTATGTTTCTAGACTCGTTTGAGGACGAACATTTGTTTAAGAGGGGGACGATGTAACGACCCGGTCGGTCGTTTTGTGAGTTATAGCCTGTTTCTCCCATTTCTACTTCTTTATGTGTTATTCAATTGTGTTGTGTTGTATCGGGTTGGTAGGTTCGGTTCCGGAGTAGTTTCGGAATGGAATGAGACACTTAGTCTCTTATTTAGAAGGTTAAGTTGGAAAAGTCAACCAGATGTTGACTTATAAGTAAATGATCTCTGATTGGGATTTTACGGTTTGGATAGCTCCGTTAGGTGATTTTGGACTTAGGAGCATGTCCGGATTGTAATTTGGAGGTCCGTGGTAGAATTAGGCTTGAATTCGCAAAATTGGAAATTTGGTGATTTTCGGTCGGTAGTGGAAAATTTGACGTCGGAATCGGAATGGAATTTCGGGAGTTGGAGTAGGTTCGTAGTGTCATTTCTGACGTGTGTTCAAAATTGAGGTTATTCAGACGAGGTTTGATAGGTTTCGGCATCGGTTGTGGAAGTTAGAGGTTTCACGTTCATTAAGCTTGAATTGGTGTGCAATTCATGTTTTTGTTATTGTTTGATGAGATTTGAAAGCTCGATTGAGTTTATATGGTATTTTAGGACTTGATGGTACCTTTGGTTGAGGTTCCGGAGGTCTCGAGTGTGTTTCGGGGTGAGTTTTGAGCGAGTCCGGGCATTTTTGGAACTCTGGTATGGTTCTTTGAAAATGCGGACCTCAGCAAAATTTCGCGGACCGCGGAGGAGGGGTGCGGATCGCATAATTTTTCCGCGACTGCACTCCAGGGAAAAGTTCATTAGATCCGCTGGTCCAACTTCGGAAGCCTATATCTTTTATTCTACAAGGAATTTTGAGATGATTCAATAATGAAAATTGTATCCCTTCGTGTCGCGTTTCCAAAAAGGTATGGAAGTCATTATTTGGACATTTTTAGAGAAAATTATGGCCAACATATTAAATCCTCACAGTGCAGCCACCAAAAAGTGCGGCCGCACCATTTTTATGCTACCGCAGGAGCTGGGAGGCGCGGCCGCGCTTGGAATTTTGTTGACCGTGCAGTGGGAGTTCAGAGGGTACACTATATAAATGGGGTTTAGGGCATTATTTCACATTTTGAACCTAGGGAGCTCGGTTTGTGGCAATTTTTCGTGGGGTTTTCAAGAAATTCATCGGGGTAAGTGATTCTAACTCGGATTTGGTTAATATACTCGTGTTATGGTGATTTAGCGTTGTTTAATCATGTAATTAGTGGAAATTAGGGGTGAAAATGAGGGGTTAGGGCTTGGGATTTGGAGAGTTTGATTTTGGAATTTGAGGGACCAAATGAGGTCGGATTTTGATAAATTTGGTATGGTTAGACTCGTGAGTGAATGGGCTTTCTAGTTTTGTAATTTTTGTCGGATTTCGAGACGTGGGCCCGAGGACCGGGTTTGAGTCGATTTTGGGATTTTGATCTAATTTGATAGCTTTTCTTGTGGAATTCATTCTACTAGCGTATATTGATGGTAATATACTGATTGTGAATAGATTCGGAGCATTTGGAGGCTGAGTCGAGGGGAAAGAGCATCGCAGCATAGAGATTTGACGGTTTGAGGTAAGTAACGATTGTAAATCTAGTCCTGAGGGTATGAAACCCCGGATTTTGTACCTTTTACCATTTTTAGGTGACACGCATGCTAAGTGACGGGCATGTGGTCGTGCACCATCGAGGATTGTGACGTGGTCCATCCCCTAGAAACTGTAGAGTTGCATATTTTGTTGAAACTATATAATGATTATGTGTTATAGAAAGAGTTTCTGTAAATTGAGTTGAATGCCATGTTTTGGACCTTGTGCCAGTGCTGTTTGGACCCTTATGAGCCTTTTCTTACTATCCTCTCACTGTTTTCGATTGAAAATCTATACTCAGTCATGGTTATATCTGTTTACTGCATAACTCAATTTTATTACTCTGTTTTGATGCATATAAATGTTGTTTTGGGTTGAGTACCCTATTTTTACTGATATGTCTGAGTGGCTTGAGAGGTTTATGACTGAGTGAGGCCGAGGGCCTGATTTGTGAGGATATTTATGGGATCGTGTTGCACGCCGCAGCATGTTCGAAATAGGTTGATGGCCTGATTGATATATGCCATGATTTGGCTTGATAGCGCTTGGGATGTAAGAGCCCCTCCGGAGTCTGTACACACCCTCAGTGAACGCAAGTACTTACTGAGTACGAGTGCCGAGTGCTGAGTGACTGGGAGACATGAGTGATGGTGAGGTATGCACAAGGGGCTGTTTACGAGTGAATGTGAGGCTTGCCCGAGGGGCTATATATGAGTGATGTTTTACCCAAGGGGCCGTTTATGATTCATCCTTTTCACTCTCTTTTGCATTGAGCCTCTGTTGAAACTGTTGAAAAAATGTCTTTAAATGATTTTTACTGGAACTGGATTTTAAACGAGATGATTTGACACAAATACTGATTTGAAAGCATGTTGTATTTTACTGAGATTTCATGATGTTGACTTTATGTGCTTTACCACTCGTCCCTACTGCTCAGTCTTTATTTACCGTTGTTACTTACTGAGTTGGAATACTCACGTTACTCCATGCACCTTGTGTGCAGATCCAGGTGTTACTGGATGTACTAGAGAGTGTTGATTTCATCCATGGGGGATCTATCAGAGTTAGCAAGGTAGCTGCCTGGCAATGGCAGCCCTGTTCTTCTCCCTCCTATCTTACCATAGATGTTTTTAGTTGTTTTCCAGACTGTATTAGTCTTAGTATTTTTAGACAGATATTGTAGATGCTCATGACTAGTGACACCCGATGTCAGGCTTTTCTTTCCGCACTTTTCATTTTTTTTGAATTTCTTCATGAAGTTTTACTATGAAATAGCTTGAAATTAGCTTTGAAATGAAATATCGTGTTGTTTTTGGTAATGGGTCGGCTAGCCTAGTACCATGATAGGCGCTGTCAGGACACGGTAGCTTGGGTCATGACAGAAAGACTCGGGCTAGGAAGTACGTCTCCTAGATGTGAGACTGAGCTTGAGGAAAACTATAAACTAAGCTTGACTAAACTAATAATTGATCATATTCTCCAGGCAGGACCCCTGAACTCAAGGAAAACTAAAGATTCCTCCCAACTAAGGAAAATGCCTAGGAGGTATAGTTCTTCTCAACTAGGGAAAATGCCTGGGAGGTGTGATCTTCTCAATAGCCTTTGCGTAAGCAGAATTGGGGGCGTTACACCTGAAAAATTCAAGCTTCCAAGCTTTGATATGAACATAGTCTTCATCCATGTTTTAGACAAAGAAAATTGTGAGTTTAAAACATGGTGGTTAGTTTGTGGCCTTGACTACTAGGGCATTTTCACTTGCACTTGTCATGATCAACTTGGAAGACAATGCTTGTTATCGGCCAAACATTTTTCCGGACAACCCTTATCACAAGAAATACTCCTGATTCGTTCATGTCCAATACCTTATACCCGATGCATTGCACACTCGTATTATGACATTCATTAAATCTTTGCACTTTACATCAATCCCAAAGAACATCTATTATCACCAACTTAGCGCACACACAATTCTCCCACGTCTTATTCCATTTTGACGTGCTTGCCAGACTCTGCTTTGTGTGATTGAAAAGATGGTTGAAGATTTTGAAGTCATTCTTCACTTGTTTCGACAAAAATAGACTCAAAAGGGACTCAAACAAAAACAAGAGGAACAAAGTAAAGAGAAAAACGAGAAGAGATGGTATCTAACAAGAAAATGTTTTACCCAGGAAAAAGAACAAAGTAGAAACTAACTTGATTCGAAAACCAGCTCCATTGATCATGACATGCATTTTGGCTTGAGCGGCCTGATCTGTCAAGCGAGTCTAATCTTCAACTCTTGTTATACCTCTAAGCCATGAAACTGGGCTTCAGTGCTCCAATTTTCCTATCTGATCCATAATCATCAATCGACTTGTAATACCCTGAAGGGTTTTCACCATCAAGCCTCTATCATTTTGCTCTTTTTCTCAACTCATTGTCTCCTTATGGTGCCGGTAATGGTTTTCACCAATAAGACTCTCTAATTTTTATCGTTTTGGATCTTTGTGCTGAGAACAATGTATTACCCATGATGCAGGAAGATCATGTCTTTGCTACACACTAGACTTGCCATCCTCAAAGACTGGTCGGAAGGTCTTTCTTTGGACCGTAATGTAGGCTTTTGGATAGGGTTCAAAAGAAAGGGTGTTATAAAGGCTCAAAAAACTAAAATGAAAGGGGTTTTAACTTACAACTTTTAGAATCAGATCTATTTGCAAAACTAAAACTTCTACCCCAATTTCATTGAGTCTGTGGAATTTTGGATTTTTATTTTGTTGGGACCGAACCTCATAGCGAGGCTGGCTACGTATCTTTCAAAGGAATCAGGTTGAACATAGTTCAAACGTACAATTCGTTTTTATTTTTCCCATTTTTTTTCTTTTTCTTTTTTTTCTATTTTTCTCTTTTTTCGTTTTCTCTTTTTCCTTTCTTTTTTTTTGTTTGTTTTTTTTCATATTTTATAACTCTATTTCGGATTCCAAAAGAGGGGTAAAAAGAAAACAAATTAAGGCTCAAAAGGGGTAGCAAAAGATAAAAGTGTTTGGGATAGCAGAATAAAATGCCTTCATCATACCAAACTTCAAGAAATCCAAGTACAAATCATACAATTGAAAATAAGCAGAAGAACCATGCACAATGTCTCTTGATGGCATCAACACAAACACAAAGTGCCAATGGCCAATACCTTTGTCCCAATGAATAACCCTCGCCAGTTCGCAGCGGACTTGACTCAACATTATCTTGATGTGGAGGTATGCATTTCAACACTGACTGATCTACCTCAAACTTCTTGAGAGATATTTCTTTGTTGTATGCTCTTATCAACCTCTTGATTTTCCATACTAACTACCTCAATTTAACTCAATTCAAGCTTCAGGTTATCTTAGAATGCGTGAATATTTACTTGTTTCCTCAAATGCATCTTCTTATCATATTAAAAATTGTGTTTCATTATTCCCAGATTAAACTAGCTTTCAAGATTTGGCTAAAAATTTTGCATGCATGTCATGTCACTAAAACTGGCGTGAAAAGAACTAAGCACAGAATGACACAGAACAGCGAACTGTATTTCATTGAATAAAGGATGGAAGGGTTTAACAACAAGACAAACAACCTAAAATCTGAGTTACAACCCTAAAATAACTCAGTTATTGAAAACAACAACAGAACAGATAGACAAGACTCACACAAACACAATAGAGGGATAGAAGGGTTAGACACAATAAAACAAATACGAATATGGATCACAACACTGAAATAACCCAGATAATAGAAAGAAAAAAAATCAAAACAAGCTTTCAAGATTCCTTCCTAGCGATGAGAGAATGGCCTTTCAATTGCTAAGCTTGACATTTAGCCATAAATTTTCTCATCAGAATCACCAGGGCCTTCTTCAATTTCAAAATCATTAACTTCAGTCAGCAAGTTCCCGAGAGGATTCTCACACTCCCTGTCACCACACATCATCCCCACAAAGTGTGCATCATCATGTGTAGGTAAAGGATTCTGCGCGATATTCTTGGTGTCACTATCTTGCATCACAATTATCCCTTCTTGAATCATTCTTTCTATTTCCCTTTCCCTTTTCAAAGAACGACAATTCTCAACGCTATGCCCTTGGACATTAGAGTGGTACATGCACCGTACGGTGGGATCAAAACCTTTTGCATATGGGTCCGGAGTATAGCCGAGGAGCGGCTCAATCAGTATAGAATATTTTAACTTTTCAAACAAACTTGTGTAGGATTCTCCGATTAGCGTGAAACTATTTCTTTGCCTTTTTCCCCTCCATGCCCCAGTTTTCTAGGGTTGTTGGTTGCTCAAAAATGTTGTGAAGGCAAAAGTGTATTATGCGGCATTGGCGTTTGCAATAAAGAGTGACCTAGTGGTTGTACAGATGACCGGACGTTGTTCGGAGGATAATACTGAGGTGGATTATGTGGAGCTCGGGGATAGGTTTGGGGTTGAGTTCGAGGCTGACTATATCGGTGAGGCGGACCCGTCAGGCCATATCGTGATCCTGAGACAACCATGGCAACATCATTATGTTCCTTCTAACCCAGCAAGCTTCCTGTGTCGTTCTGAATTGCTTGTGCTGTGGCTTTTAAAGCAGAACAACTCATGATCTTGCTTGACTTCAGCCCACTTCTACCATTTCTCCCATTTTTACCATATCATTAAAAGTCTTACCCAAAAATTCCCAAAGTAAGTAAGCTCTTGAGCTTGAATAAAATACTCGACTATCTCGTCTTCTTCCATCGGGGGATTGACTTGGCAACTTTCTCTCTCTATCGGATCCCATATTCCCTAAAGCTTTCATTAGGCTTCTTTTCCATCTTGGTGAGGGGCATGCGATCCCGGACAATTTCTCTATTGTACTGAAAGTGATGGGCAAAGGCCTGAGCCATATCGTCCCATGTATACCACTTGCTAGCATCTTGATGGGTGTACCACTCCAGGGCTGCCTCGCTCAAACTATGACTGAAATAGGCCATTACTATCTCGTCTTTCCTGCCAACGCCTCTCATCTTACTGCAATAACCTCTCAACTGGTCCACGAATCGCCATGTCCGTCATACAAATCAAACTTTGGTATCTTAAACCCAGCAGGCAATTGGACGTCAGGAAACAAGCACAAGTCTTTGTAACACACGCTCACCTGGATCCTTATCCCTTGCATGTTTCTTAAAGACTGCTCTAAAATTTTCACCTTCTTGGATATCTCATCTTGATCCACTATCTTAGCAGGCTTTTCAGTTTCACCGGGAGGCTCAAAATGAAGAGTGTAAGAGTATGGATCCAAGACCTTGAATGTTGGTTCCGGAGCATAATATTGGGCATCGGGGACTTTGAACATGGTGTCACTAAAGGATCGAGGAAGGGTAGCATGTGGAGGAGCTACAAAAGCATGAGTGGTTAAAGGAGAGGGATATGAGGTAGTTTTGGCGGGTGGAGTGTGAAAAGGTTGTGGGGAGATATCATCAGCAGTGGGGATATGGGTTTGTGACAATGGCAGGATGGTGACGAGGCTTTCAGTGTATTTAGTGGGAAATAATGGTGGAGGACGCCCACTAATCCAGGCTTGGTATATATTGGCCATCTATCGTTTCAACCTTAGGACCTCTTCTTTCAACTCAGATTCTGATTGAACAATCTCCTTGGACGGATTAACAACACTTGTGTGCATGTTTTTGTTAGCCATGGCTACCCTGCTCTTTGACCTTGTGTTTTATGGATGACTCGCTAGAATGCCACAAACTAACTACCTTCTCTTATGATAACAATGAAGGTAACAAAGAGGAGGTAACCAAATCCAACATGTTAGCGCATTTATCAGACAAAAATATCACATTGCGTGCAATGCACCTAACAACAATTAACGGTTCTAGAATGATTTCGAGGGTCACAAAGTCACTTGGCAATCATCCCAATTTTACATTTCTTGACCTTGTCTTCTTCATTTCTTCTCTTGCGCTCCTTGATTTGCTCATTTTCTTTCGTCGCTTTTTTCTTTCTGATTATCGCTCTTTTATTTCCTCTCATTTCTCACATCCCATAACTTCATCTCTTTTATTTTTTTTTCCTTTTTTTCTTTTTCTTTTAATTTCAAAAACAATTCGATCGAACCCTATGTAGGTTGCCTACGTATCATGTGGGAACATAAATCAGATCTTGCGTAGTTCGAAAAGATCAGGAATAAATTAAATAAAGTAACTCTTTTTTTTTATTTTGATTTTTTTTTGATTTTCGAAAGAAAGACTTATAAAGAAGAAAGATTTTTTTTTTAATTTTAAATTTTCTCTTTTTTTTTCTTTTGACATTTCGAAAGAAAAACTTCTAAAGAAGAAAGAAAATATTTTTGGATTTTTGGAATTTTATTTTAAAATTATGAAAGAACGACTTCTAAAATAAGAAACTATTTTCAATCTTGAATTTTCTCTTCAGTTTTCGAAAGAAGAATGAAAATGTTTTTGGATTTTGATAAGAAATTAAAAGAAAATAATTTTGTATTTTTAAAAATTGAGGTCTAAAGAAAGACTTTCTAAAGAATGAAGTGAAGGAAAATATTTTTGATTTTTTTGTGGGCCGGAACCGATGAGGTTTGCCTACGTATCTCATATTCGGTGAGAATCAGACCCGCATACTTCGGCCAAAAGCGGTGAATATCTCAAAATCTTATTCTATTTTTCAACACCTTTTGAGTGAAATCAGACATAGTTCAATTTTTGAACACATGGATTTGCTGAGAACCAAGTGAATTTCACTCTCTTGTTTTTTTTTCAATCTTCTTCCCATATTCTAAAAGCCACTCAACATACAAACCAGATCAAACAAATGTACAAGTAGCACGTAAAATGCATCAAGATGGTCTTTTTAGTTTCGGGTACACGTGTCCTAGACGGACCCAACCTCTGTGTTGAGTCCCCTAAGTAAAATACACATGATGCAAACAAACGTTCCTACTAAGGATCTAGAATGAGGCTATGTCTTTCTATGTTTAAAACCTGGGTGTATTATTTTAGACCTGGCTTACTCGAGCGGATAACTCGAGCCGGGGGAGGGGGGGAGGGGGCAACGCACCAGTAGCCAAAAGGCCATCCGACTTTGTAACTGATCTGATCCTCGTCCTAAATTAGGGATATGACACTAACAGAAAAGAAGTCACGCCAGCGTGCACTTCCTAGAAGATTTAGAAGACTTAGAGAGAAGAAGGGTTTCGTAATAGTTTTATATACAGTTCAAGCAATATCAAAGCGGTAAAAAACGGTATTTAGCACATTAGGATCAAACACGCAAAAATCAGATAATAAAACAAATCCAAGTATCACAGTCATTCTAATCTCAAATTCTGAACCCTGAATCAGAAGTTCTGGGTTCTTATCCCCGACAGAGTCGCCAGAGCTGTCACACTTCCTTTTTCTCGAGGGGGATATGAGAGTTTTTCCCATCAAAGTGACATTAATCAAAATAGGATTATTTATTCAATTTAGAGTCGCCACTTGGGATAATGTATGGTGTCCCAAGTCACCAATTTATTTTAAATCCCAAATCGAGGAAGTTTGACTCCATTTAAAGTCTGCGAAAATCAGAAGATCGGGTAAGAAATTCTACTAACCCGGGAGAAGGTGTTAGGCAATTTCGGATTCCGTAGTTTTAGCACGGTCGCTTAACTGTTAATAATTGGCCTAATATCTGATTTAATACATATCTTAAACCTATTTTGCATTTTTTACTTTTTAAAACCGCTTTTAGTATTTATGAAATTTGTTTGAACAAATCAAGATGTCGCGCACTCGTTTGTTTTTGTGCACACTGTGAATTGCGCCACGTGAAACGCACTCCCGATTCACACATGTTAATTTTGTTATTATTTGAAGTTAGGGTCGAGTCATGTGAAACACACACTCGAATTGGGGTTAGATGTCACAGTTATGCCACGGGAACCGTACCCATAATTATGAAAAATTATTAATTAATCATGTCTAAAGTATAGGCCAAATTATTGAGTTCTTCATTAGTAGGTAAGCATAGCAATTAAGTAAAAGGGTCACTGCTCATTATGCATATGACTGTAACAACTCACGTATACGATTCAATGGCATCTTTTAATGATTTAAACCATATCTAACTACATGAAAGGCTAACTATAAAGGGGAAAACAAAAAAAAACTAAAAATGAATGCAGACAATAGTAATGAAAAAGGAAACTAAAAGGGAATTCATGCTTTTCAATTAACAAAGCAAAATTATACATGGAAATATAACTAACGCAGCAAGAATTAATGAACAAAACTTTTCTCATTTTTCTTCCATCATCAAAATTATCCAAAATTTAATAAACACAAGGCAAGGCTAGAACTAAATGGCTGTGAAAATCGATAGAAATCAGTTTCAAAATATAACCAAACAAAATTAATAATGCAACATAACCAAAAATACATTGACTTCAAGCTATTCAAAAAATAGTAGAAACAAAATGGAGACGAACCTTAAGGATTGAAACTATATATATATTTACTTGAAAGAAATTCCAACCGCGTACAAATCTTGAAAATGAATCGGCAATCAAAGTTAAACAACAACCACAACCACACCGAAAAAATTCGAACAGAACCGGTGACTCAATACCTCAACGGCAACGTCGAAAACGACCTCCATTAAAACTCAACTGCTGGGTCATTTGGAGCTGCTGTTTTGTGCGAAGAGCTCCTATTTTCACTAGGTTTCGGGGGCTGTTTTTGGGGAAATTTCTGGTCGAAAAGAGGGCTGGTTTGGAGGTATTTCAGCTAGTGTTTTGCGGTGTTATTTAGGGTAGTTCAAATATGATTTTTGAGATGAAGGACGGTGGCTTTTGAAGTTGGGGTTTGTGAAGTAAGACAATGGGGTGAGGACGTTGGAGCTCACATAGCTTCTCTAGGTATTCGTTTATTTGTTTTAGCTTATCTTTCGTTCCCCCTTTCCCGTTTTCTTACTGTACTGTTCCTCTGTGTGTGAAGGGGTGGGTTGCTCTTAGCTTGGGGAGTTAGAGTGTAATGACCCGGTCGGTCATTTTGAGCACTAGCGCGTCGTTCAGCGGTTTAAAGTCATGAACAACTCCATTTCAGGTATTATGACTCGTAGGCATGGTCGGAGTTGAATTTCGGGAAGTTCGAAGTCAAATTGGAAAGAAAATTCTCATTTCAGAAGCCTTAAGTTGGAGAAATTGACTAAGATTAGAATTTTGAGTAAACGACCTCCGAATCATGATTTTGAAGGTTCCTGCAGGTTTGTATGATGATTTCGGACTTGGGCGTATGTCTGGATCGGGTTTTGGAGAAACCAGGAGTGTTTTGGCGTATTTTATGGAAGTCAGTATTTTGAAGAAAATTTCCTAAGTTTGGCTTGAAGCGCATTTTAGTGTTATTGATGTCCGTTTGGGATTCTGAGTCTGGGAATAACTTCGTATGGTGATTCTGGAGTTGGGAGCGCGATCGAAAGTGAATTCAGATGTCCATAGGTCATTTTGAAGTCATTTGGCTAAAGATAGAAATTTAAAGGTTTTTGAGAAATCCGACCGGAAGTGGAAATTTTGATATCGAGGTCGGAATGCGATTCTGGAAGTTGGAGCATGTCCGTAATGTCGAATATGACTTGTGTGCAAAATTTGGGATCAATCGAACGTGATTTGATGGGTTTCGGCATCGAATGTAGAAGTTGGAAATTTCTAAGTTCATAAATATTGAATTTGGGTGTGATTCGTCGTTCGGTGTTGTTTGATGTGATTTGAGGTCTCGAGCAAGTCCGCACTATGTTTTGGAACATGTTGGTATAATTGCACGGGATCCCGGAGGCCTCGGGTGGATTTCAAGTAGTTAACGGATCAAATTTGAAGTTAGAAGAGGAGCTGGGATGCTGGTGTCTGGTGTGACCGCACCTGCGAGGATTTGGCCGCAGGTACGGCTTTGGCGCCGCAGGTGTGGCTTTGGCGCCGCAGGTGCGAGAGTGGGCTGGCTTGGTTGGGATCGCAGGTACGATGGAATTTTCGCACCTGCGAAGGCGCAGATGCGGTCAATGGGTCGCAGGTGCGGATCCGGCTGGAGGAGAAAGAAGCCGCAGGTGCGGGCTCTTGGGCGCACCTGCGGAAGCACAGGTGCGAAAATCGGGCTGGGCAGAATGTTTTAAAACAAGGATCTTGGTTCATTTTCTCATTTTTCTCATGGCTTAGGCGATTTTAGGAGAGCTTCAAGAGGGAAATTTCATCGTCAATGTCAAGGTAAGTAATTTCTTCATGTTTTTAAGTTAAATACAAGTTATATGCATGGATTAGACATGAAAATTAGTAGAAAAATTAGGATTTTGGAGGAAAAACCTAGAAATGGTATTTTGGATTTCTACCACGATTTGAGCATGGAATTTAGAGTAAATTGTATATTTGAACTAGTAAACCTATGGATAGAATATATCATCGAGAAATTTTGGAATACGGGCACACGGGCCCGAGGAAATTTTGGTCAATTCACTGAGCGGAGTTGGGAAAGTATATAATTTGAATTTGTTATGAGTATTAGAATGAATTTTCGTTGCTTTTCCCGTTATTTGGTAGTTTTGGGGCGTTGTGCATCCATTGGAGTCGTCGGAAGGGCTTGGAAGCCGGTTATGGAATTTCGGAGTGAGATAAGTCTCCTTTCTAAATTTGTGAGGGGGAATCATCCCCCTAGGTGAACTAATTAAGTATGTGCTACTATCTGCGGGGGCTATGTACGCACGAGGTGATGGGAGTCCGTGCGTAGCTACTATTATGCTTATGTATGGGTAGTCTAGGACCCACTAGCATGCCTTACGTGTTGTACATGTGATCCTGCCAATAATATTAGACTGGTAATGCTATTGAATTTGGTAATTTATTTCCTAAGAAGGCTAGAGTGTACCTTTCTTAATCATTTAGAAAGAAAATTGATTTCCGTCGTGGATAATTGCATTCCTTATAAGGTTTTATTATTGAATATTGTTAAACCTGGCAAATGAATTTCGAGAAAAGATTTAAATACTATTTTTGTGACTTTTAAAAGAGAAATTTGTCATTTACTTGAGTATTTGTTTTTCCGATGTAGTTGGGGTGGACTGTTTGATTTTGCATGACTGTGTGTGACCACTTCGCAATTTACATTCCGTGAGCGGAGTGTGATTTCCCCCACTCTCATGGGAGCGGGTCGTACGCTATGGCTGATTGAAAGATGCACTTATGGTTCGGGCTTCGACCCTCGGCAGTGCATAGATATGATTATTTTATGGCAAAGATGCACTTATGGTTCGGGCTTCGACCCTCGGCAGTGCATAGATATGATTATTTTATGGCAAAGATGCACTTATGGTTCGGGTCGTGCGACCCTCGGCAGTGCACATATATGATTATTATGATGGCTCAGGCCGATTGTCCTTATCCCGTATGCACATGCTAAATTGTTAATGATTTCATGGACTGTTTATTTAAGATATTTGGGGGGGAAATGAAGAAGTAACTATTTATATAAGATATTTGGGGGGAAAAGAAGTAGTAATTGTTTATTTACTTTCAGCATTTATTTGAGTTACAATTATCTTTAATGTTTACTGTTTTTATCATCCTCGTATACTTATTACTGATATCATATTGTGTTAAATTAATTTGTTGGACCTTAGTGAGTGTCTAATTCGACCCCTCGTCACTACCTCTCTGAGGTTAGGCGGGCGACTTACTAAGTACACATTGTTTTTGTACTCATGCTACACTTGCTGTACATTTTTATTGCACAGGTGCTTTCACAGCGATGTGGCTGGTTTGGAGACTTAGGTGAGCTGCATCATCCGGAGGCGATCCGCAACTGAAAGAGTCTCCCTCGTATTGTATTCATTTTGTTTTAAATTTTATTGTCCAATTTGTATCTCGGACAAGCTTTGTAATGATTGTATAAATTCTTAGAAATTGCTCATGCACTTGTGACACCGGGTTATAGGATGTGTTTGGGATATATTTGCTAAAATGGAATATTTAAACCCTCATATTTGCTTAACGGATTTTTTTAGTTATTACGTAATAAGTTAAAGGTAATGATTTCAAAAATGTTAAAACAGAAATTTATTTCAACTAGTTAATGATTGGCTTGCCTGACGATGGTGTCCGGCGTCATCACGACCTTAATAGATTTTTGGGTCGTGACATAGACGCTCTGTTAAGAGATGGGGGAAAATGGGTAACGACTGAAGCTTCTTTGGGAATTGGGAGTGAGCTCTCTCTTGTTAGGGAGATGGCTGCTGAAGCTTTTTTGGAGAGGAGGGGGCGTTCTTTTTCCTCTGTCTGTGGCGGAATTAGGAGATTAAAAAGTAGGTTAGGATTTGGTTATAATTGGGTTTAAATATGGGTGTAAGATTGACATGGGCCATTAGATTGGAGGGGAATCGATGGCTAAGATTAAATCTTGCATTTAAGTGGAGAGTGGGCTAATGGGTTGGAAAGAATGAGACTTTGTCTTGCTGGGCCACTAAAATCCGAAAATGAGCTCCCAATTGGCACAAATTCAATTCATTCTCATTGAACAAAAAAAAAATACTACCAAAATATACTAATTAATAAGAGAAGAAATATTATAAAATTATTTTTGTATTTTTAAAACTTATGTTTTTTAAATCAAAATTAAAAGTTGACTGAAATCCTTTTAAAATGAAAATAAGTAAATACTACTTTTAAAAGTTGTGTGGGTCAAAAATTACGTGCTTACACTGTAGAAACTAAAAATCAATGTATGCAGACTTGAATACGTTTAAATACATCTACAATTAGGGTCATTGCGTATTTTTGTTCTCATTTCGGTTTTAATGGTTGTTGATGAACTTGCAAATACATGTTTCTCTTGAGTTATCTGCAAATCGAAAGATGGCCGTTCGAAATTGAGTGCTTTAGTGAGTATTCTGCAGAAAACCTAACAACGGTGAATATTTTTTTTTTAAAACTGTTGAAGAGAAAAAGAAGAAGCTTTAACCGGCTAAAAATCCAAAAACTTTAGTGGTGAGTGATGAAAATCCGTGTTGATGATTTACGACTTGCACAATTTCATAGTTCTTGACAGAAGCAAGGAATCATGACTGAAAAGGGAAAAAAATTTGGTGTCACACCTCCACGTCCTGTAAAATTGGGAAAGAACAATTTTGAAAAGGATGTTAAGAGAACTTGTAGGAAATCATGGAAAAACTCACTATTTTCATGGCTGAAGAGTAGTGATAACCATGGAGGTCATGGAAAAGCTCATCGTCTGTCGGAGGAAACCAGTTTTGTGGTTCATAGAGGAAAGAATGAGAGAGAGCTCGTGGAGAGAGAAATAAGATATTATGCGTGATTTTGGAAGAGAATAAACTGAAAGACTGAGAGAGAAAAATATTAGACAGCGTATTTAATGACTTAACAGTAGGAAGTGACCATAAATACATATTTTACTATAAAAACAAAAAGGTAGCTATATAAAATAATATTTTAAAAGGATTTTTTATTTATATTAAATAGGGTGTAAAGCTTTGCTATAGAAGGTAAAATTTGCTATTTGACATCCAAACAAAGTTGAAAACATATTGGCACCCAAATTGGTTTCGTTACAAATCATATTGGGGTTTTGGTAAAGTGGGCTCATATATGAAAGATATGGCTATTTCATGTTGAAGGCTGCTAAACTCTTCGACTAAATGGGTTCCATCAAATGCAATAATTATCTATTTTTTCACCTTGAGATTTCATTTGAACTGAATAATAATTAGTATTTCAACTTACAAGTTTGTGCAAGAATATTGGTTATATGAAAATGAGATGAGTTTTAATTAGAAAAGTGGGAAGTAGTCAAAAGGGATGAATAATTAATGAAGACACTATTAATACACAAAGGGTGGAGAATTGGAGATAGAGCTTAAACAATTTAGTAAGACATGATTTATTGATTGGGGAGGTATATGTATCACCAAAATACTTAGTATACACAACACAGCACGTGGTCCATGCTAATGAATGACGACTTCAATTTCTTTTATTTTCTTCTTCTTCGTTAGTTCTTCGTTTTAAAGAGTTGAGTTGTTGTCTATCCCTACTTATTTAAAGAAAAGAATTGATCACTAAGTCCCTACTTATTATTCAATGCTCATGCATTCCTCTACCTCGTGAATTATAGGATTTGAATACCCTACAAATAATGTCCCAAGTCGCAAGGACTACGTACGGTGATTCATGACTAAAGAAACACAAGTCTTTTTCTTCTTTTATTGTCATTTTGTAATATTCTTGAGGACGACCTCTTACTTGATCAATCAGATTAATGAGGCACTGGCAAATAATAAAATCTTATGCGTGTAAAATGACAAAATAAAAGCCAACCACTCCAGAACTGTAATACACGACTCGAAAAATAAGAAGAGAAAAAAAAAATTTACAAGTCCAAAAACTTGTAACCCACGCGGAACCATGACTCTTTACTAAATAATTAAGTGAATTAATTCTTGTTTTTTTTTCCCTTGATATGTACAACAAATATATTAGACATCCTATCAATCTATAACTAATTAAATTTGATCATAGTCCTAATTAATCCTAATTAATGTCTTAAAACAGACTATAGCATGCGTCACCAAGAAGCAGTATTAGGATTAAAAGAAGGCATGAAAATACGTTGGCCTGTGGCTAAAATATGTCTTGGGTCAAACTCTAATTTCCTTTGTTGAAATCTGGTCCAATATTTATCTCCAAAATGGTCCCTCCATTCTCTTTGTGTTGTGTAATGAGGCAGGTATTGTTTGATTTTGATATTTGCGTCTTCACAAAACTTCAATATTTCGTAGTTTTGATTGCTGAGGTACTCTAATGTTTGTGTCTCGTCACTGTTTGTCAATGCCGACCTCAGAAATCCCACCAAGTAAAAAACCTCCTCTTCTGGTGTCACTACTGAACTCCTCTCGTCCCACCTATACATACATCAATGTCAACATACTGAGTTTTATATATATTCTCGAAAAAGCGTAATTAATATATATCGACAGTGTAAAGAAAAACTATATGCCGGATGCATGTGGAACTAAGCAGTGTCACGTGACACCACTTCAACTGAAAATTTTACAAAACATAAGGATAAAGAAAATGACAATACTTGACCACTTAAGACTATAAAACCAATGGACTAAGGCTATTTCTTGTTGAGTAATAAGATAATTAATAATTAGCTAGCTATATCTAGAAAATAGAGTAGGAACATGTCATAATAAGTTAAATTACGTATGCAAAAATATATACTGTTAGAATTATAAGTTTTATAACACTCTCTTTCACTTAAGAATTTAAGTTGTTAGATACAAATTTTGTACTAAAGAAGCATATTCAAACGTAAAGAGAACTTAATAAATTAAAGGTGTTTCATATCTACTTATATAGACTTTTAAATATTTTTTTTAAAAACAATTTTAACGTTTAAACAAGAGTGTTCATATATACTACAATAATTTTGTCGTATCGATTGGAATGCCGTACTTAAAACAAGATTTTCGAAGATTCGTGAGTTGTTTTTTGATAAGGTTAGGAAGTATAACTGTTACATGAGCCATGAATTGGTCCCCAAAGTGAAGATCTTCCTGACAAGAGGATCTTGATTGTTTTTGGACCACTTCTGTACCTTCTAATTTATTTTGGATTTAATAGACATAAGGTTCATAATTCTAGCTGGACTAGTATAATGCATGCATGCCACGTGTTTAGATGGACATGCCACTTAACGTAGGACATATTTTATGAACTGAAATAGCCAGCATTGGGATGGTTCAAGGAGCGAATGTGTGTGTGTATATATATATATATAATGGATCAGATAAAATTTATTAATATTTTTAAAAAGCATAAAACATAAAGTACTCTGTATTCACATATGATTAGAGGAAGATCACATCTTAAAAAGTATGCTATAAACAATCTATTTTAATAAAATCATTAGTGAATGCATTTACGGTTACGGTTACTATTACGGTTACAGCTCCGCAGGAAATCAAACCCAGGCTATAAATATAAATTTTAAAAGTGCATATATCAATGCTAAAAGCCTATAGAAAATGCTAAACTGATTAACTTTAAATTTGAATTCGCCTTTTAAGTGGGGTCATTAGGATTAAAAATTTTGTATGTATAATTTTTTTACTAAGGGGGTTCGGTTGACCACCTTCCATACATACAGCTGGAAAGGCATGGTGTTTGGTATAGAAGGTCGGATTGTCGCTATTCATATCTTTTGGATTCATGCCTATTTACTAGTCATTTAGCTGTCTTTTTGCTAGTACAAAACAAAATTACAGCAAAAACTCTGCTAAAAAAAAGTAGATACTGAACGATTGCTTAAAGCAATTAGCAGGGGAGGGACCAATGGACCATAATATGAAGATTGGTTGAAAATTTGGTCTTTAGGTTTCGTAATTATCGATAAAATTACAGAAATCGGGTGCGATGTCTAATGAACATGATCCAAATTGTGAGGGGATGTACATGACATAGACATATCGCGAGTTCTACCAAAGTTTGTGTCATGAAAAACAGCACAAAGTGTATATATATATATATATATATATATATATATATATATATATATATATATATATACATGCATAGCATAGTACATACTACATAGTGTTTTTTGCATGCATGCACTGCAGATCGACAACCAACGTAAGAAACAGACAGAGGTAGATGACGGTATGTATATATCAGAAGAAGAAGCCATAATTGTAAGAATTCAACTTTTATATAACTGACCGTGTAAAATATTTTTACATTATATATAGTATACTTCAACTAGCTGCGGCATGTAAGGAAATTTGTTTTATTGTTTAAGTTACTAATTAATACGTAGTATATTTTCTTATGAACGATTACTTATGGTATATAGACATTAAAGTCAGATTGATTATGGGACTACTGATATTGTCTTCAAATTAATTTTAATCACTTAATTAAGACTATTTCGTAATTGTTAAAGTTATTGTCATATGACCAGGAGGTCACGAGTTCAAGCCGTAAAGACAACCTTTTGAAAAATACAGGGTAAGCTAAGATTGCCTATTGCTTGTAGTCCGGCCCTTTCCGGACCCTGCGATGCGCGGGCTTAGTGTCCGAACTCCCCTTTTTTTGAATCATGACTTTCATTTGCGTTTGATAATTATCATTTCACTATAATAAATTAAATATAATTTACTGTAAATATCTAATGTGGGAAAACGAATTTAGATTAAGAACTTACTTGTTCTTGTTCATGGGGTAGATGAGTATGGGACCACTAGTCTTATTCCCCAAAATGCCCTTAAAAACTCCTTTATCGAAGTCTGCAATTCTTGATTTTGGAACAAATAGGTTTAGCCAAGGGTGTGGCACTTCCCACAACCCTTTAGACCGGAGTTTCAACTCTGCCTTATGAACCCGGTCCAAGAAATCCATATAAAGAAGGTCTGTTGTGAACACAGATGCTGGTATATATTTTAGCTTTTTTAACAAAGTCTCTATCTCCTGCAAAAAAAAAAACAAAAAAAGAACAATTACAATTCACGTTCAAAGTTAACACACATTAAAATATTGCAACAAAGTACAAAAAAGGTAGTCGCTTGCTCAACTGTTACTTTTGTCAGGATAACCTTTAATTAGTTTTCATGCAAACTCCAATTAAAAATTCATTTCTATAAAACAGAATTATTAGATTAAAGGGAATAAATTTTGGTGGGTGGTCAGTGGACGGCATAGATATAGTCATATTATAATATATTTATATTTATATTATAATACTAAAATAAAATTAAAGTTTGCGTTCGATCTTAGGATCTGACAGAGCTAATAGATTGTGGAAGATCTTCCATGTTTTCTTGTGCATGTTGTGTTCCATCTTTTTACGACGAATGCTGTCATCGAATAATCAGAGTGAAGAACAGATAATATAATAATCCACTTAAATTATTCCTAGAAATAGCTTTGGATATGTACCAAACAGGAATAGCGACAACTAAACTTTGTAGAATGTTCTAATTAATTTTTCTATATCAGCAATTAAATAACTTACCACATTTCTTAATCTATCTTTCTTTTTTAATAGTATGAGTTTAACTAATTGTTACAAAATTTATACTATCATGTCACTTAAATTGGTAAATAATATTAGGCTATATAATAATATTAAAATTTTTACACATGCATACAATTTTAAATTTTTAAAAAAAATATGTTATCAACATGTAGTAGTAATATTTAGCATGTAATAACTGAAATAAAAGAAGAAAACAGGCCTCCTAAGGTATAGCTTCGCCACCTATATAGCTTCAGTTAGCAAAATACTGTCTACTTTACAGGCTTTATTCGCACTAAACATGCATTAATCAGAGAGCTAAAGCTAAAGGTCAATTATACTAGTAGCGCATCTTATAGCAATATAATTAATCACCAACTTTATCCATCTTTTTTCTTTATTTTCAATTGTCAATACAGATGGGAATCATGTGTGCAGGAATCAAGAAACTAAAGTAAAGATACTTTACTTATTAAATATAATGTATCAGGAAATAATTAACTAACATAATAATGATTTAGCAACAATAGAATATCTGTAACGAAACATGCATAATAATAATATTCAAATATATAGAGTAGTGGGTACAAACCTGATCAACGATATCAGCATTTGAAGGGTGATAATTTTTGGTGATTTCTAAGCAATATAAAACTCCTCCTTCAGCCTTAAGAGAAGAAATCTTCACAGGGTTACTTGGGGAGAAAAAAGAAGATCTCCAGTTGTTAATAAGGCCTTCATCAACTATAACAAATCCTTCAACATAGTCAAATTTTTGGGAAGCTGGTTTTCCATGTAGAGATATTAGATATTCTTGGTCTTCGGTAAACGTTGAAAAATTCGAATATAAAACTCGGATCCACCTCACCTGCATGTACATTAAGTAAATGAGTTTATTTTTATTTGACACTCAAAAGAGTTCATAAAATAACTATTCGTAAAGAACATGTTTACTCTATCAAATCACCTAAAGATAAATTAATTATAAGTAACCTTTCATTAAAAAGATTAGACATGGTACACTTATCTTTACAAGTTAAATGCTTGTTTTAATTATTCACGAGTTATAATGAAAAATAAAAAATAAAAATAGAAATTAGTGAGATAACATTTTTTGGAGGGAAAAGTAATATGTCAACAACAGTGCCAGCTTAAGAACAGCCGTTTAATATGAAGTTGGAAAAAGCTAATAACAAAGGACCCATTTTCCTTACTCTTTTGTCATGAATTATGCAAACTACCTTTCGTGTCTTGTCCAATAACTAATACTAAGAAAAAAATGTCTTCAACCAGCCAAAACCCCACCATAGAGAAAACAAAAGGCAATCAAAAATAGTGGAATATTCTCTATTTAGTACTAGCATTTTTATATTAGGACAAAAAAGAAATTAAATATTACCCTTTGGGGAGCTTGTTCAAGTGCAATTCTTGCCCTTGTTATGATCCCAAATTGTCCTAATCCACCAAGAGCAGCATGAAACAGCTCGGAGTTTTCTTTTTTTGAACATGTTAATACCTCACCCTTACCTGTTTTCAAACATTCCCATGCGTCACATCAAATATATATGATAAAAATGGTTTCTAATTATATACTTTTGTTTTCTAATTTTACCCCAAAATCCAAAAGAGTTGTGTGTAAAACAATCAATTATTATGACAATCTATTGTCATTGCTCTAATTAAGAGAATAAGAATTATTGGTACTAATGACAATGATTATACCATGCCCAAAGTAAGAGATTCTATTAGTATAAGAGAGATGAGTTAAGCATAAAAAACAAAAACACCCCATGTGGTACTCACACAATTTCAAGTACATATCTCTAAACATATTCTGAATAAATAGGGGTTCCTACTTAACACAAAATAAAGTTATTGATAAAACACCCCATCTAAAGATATTACAAGACAAAAATCCATCCTAACATCCCATGTTATTGTTCTAAAGTAACATATCTGGCATCTACTTTCTTTCTTAATAAAAGCTATTAGGAATTAAGTATTAAAGATAACAATGTAAGAATTATTGTTTTTGGCAATGATACCATAAGAGAATATTTTGTAATATTATTTAACTTTTAGACACTAACAGTGAAAAGAACTCTCCGATAAATTAGGAGTTTCCCTTGAAAATATAATAATAACAACAACAACAACAACAAAAATTCAGTGATAAGTCAAGGACGGAGTTAGAAAATGAAGTTTATGGGTTCTAAACTTACAACCGTACCCATAGTTCATTAGTGACTAGGTTCGCAATTGAGTATTTATACCTATTTAATGGCTTTCCTAATACAAATTTAAGGTCTAAACAAAAGCTACTCGGTTCGTCCGAACCCATAGCACTCTCCCTCCGCCCCTGCACACAAGTTAAGTCTGAAAAGGATAGTTCATAGGCAGACTTTTTTACGAGGATAGAAAAATTATTATCGATAGACGCTCGGCACAAAAACATAAAAGTGTATTAAATTAAACGCACCTGTAACAATATCAAGCTCATGAACATTATTAATTTGAGGGCCATGATTGAAAGCTTGTCCACTAATACCAGCATTGGAGAGAGTACCACCCACAGATAAGTACAAGTAATCAGTCCATGATTTTGGTGCAAGTCCATACTCTAAGGTGGACGTCAACACATCTATCCATAACTCTCCACCCCACACATCAGCATACATGAATTTCTCCGAAACCTTGGTCAATAACTTCTGCTTAGACTTAGAGCCGCCGCTCATTTGAATCACAACACCATTTGCTGTCATAGCCTGACCATTTATAGAATGTCCGTGTCCTCTAGCCGACACGGTAAACCCATGAGCCGAGTCGTACGCGGCTTTCACAAGTCGCGCTACGTCCTCGGCGGTAGCCGGGTGAAGAACCGCCATCGGCTCGGCTCTATGCAACCGGCCGAAGTCCACAGAGACGGTTTCTAAATCGGCTACCGCCACACTAAGGTTCCCGTTGAGCCCGAGCCGTAAAAGCTCAGTCGGGTCAAACGTAAACCCGACGGTTACAATAAGCCGACATATGGCAAATGTCAACAAAAGTTTAGTAGCCATAGGTAAAGAAGAAGGCTTTGTTTCTATACAAAGAGTATAGCAAAGTGAAGATTAAGGAAAATGGTGCGACGGATGTGTTATTTAGTTAGATAGGAGTACTAAACATATATATACGTGAAAACTATTGAAAGTTGGTATAAATATTATGTTTTTGAAAGTTTTGAGGTGACACTTAGGGAAAAGGGAACAAAATCTTTGTGGCAGGAGGAGGAGTACCAAGAACAAGAGAAGAGGCGTCAGCAGCAGCGTGGGACTAACGTAAGACAGATTACACTTTAAAGATTTTCACAATCTCGTTCTAGCTATAGATACTAGTTACTTTTCATTAATAACATCAAAAGATACAATGAAGAAGAAGAGGAGGAAAAATGAGAAATGCAAGATTGAGAGGTGGTAAAAATGGTGGTAGATTTGTGTTTTTGAAGAGGAAAAGGATTCATTTTGTTGAATTTGTATAGTTAAGAACATTTGTTTATATGACTTTTGGGATTGTCTAGGATAAGAGATACAGGTTGGGTATTTATAGGACAAATAGGAGGAGAGAAGAAGAAGAAGGGGAAGAGAATGTCACGTGCGAGGGATGAGGTCTGACACGAGTGAACTTCTAGGGCCCACAAGAGAGGTAATTGTGGGGGCCCACAAAGGGATACGGAGGATCTGTGTGGGGACATAAACAAAGGAAACCTTCACGTGGGCGGAAGGACTGGTCGACGGGTTTCATTTTCATTTCTTTTTCCTAAGTTTTTATTTTGGAATTGAATGATTGGTTAATTCAAAAATTAGTTATGCATGTCGGTTTTTTGGATAATATTTAAATTTGAAGTTGAGAAAATTGGGCAGTAATATTTTAAAGTTGAAGCAGCAAGAAAAAAAGGTAGAAATTGACCCAATAAGAACATCACTTAAAACAAAGTGTGTGCAAGTTAAAATTTGTAAAGAAAATCCAGCATTTCACTTGAGAATTGAGATACACCTTCAAATTAGTATTTGTATGACCAAATATATAAGTATTTGCACTTTTGCAGTCGACGTTCAATATTTGTAATTCGTTAAAATACTGATGATATTATTAATTTAAACCTTTTTCTTCTTCAATTAATTTAATAGATAAATAAAAAGGTATGCAATTGGTTGACAAGTATTTCAAACTCTTGATTGTTGAACTGTACTTTTCAACAATTAATATCCACTAAAAATTTTGAAATCAGCTAAGAGCTTTATCGCTAATCTGTCGTTAAATCGCTCGTAGCTAATATAATTATTAATATTATAACAACAACAACAACAACAACAACAACATCAAACCCAATATATTTTCATCCGAGAAGAATTTATTAATAATCCGTCGCTAAATAAAATTAGCAACAACTTTTTTTGTTTTGCTACAGAATTTATAAATCGCTTATTCCTATTCTTTTAGTATTGATCGATCATAACGATATATTAATAGGCAATATCTCTAGATTAAATATAGTTAGAGAGCATATTTGATGCATGCTGCATTATATTATTTAATTACATTGCAGTTTACATACAACTAATAAGAAGCTAGACCCCAATTTAATATCGATATTAGCATATATCTTCCCTGAATTGAAGGAAGTATATTAGGTTAATGATGAGGTTAGCATCACTAAAACCATGTTGGAGGGATGAACATATATATGAATTGGATTAAAGCTAAAAGACGCACGAAGGAAATCTAATCATAGATTATATATGGATCGTACTAATATATATATAGTTGCCTAATCAGGTTAAAATTAAATGAGAAACTAGTGGTACCTAATGCTTATTATATTGCAACTAATTAAGTTACACAATAAACACAGAAACTGACTCAATTAAACAGAATTATTAATTAGCTTTGTCGCATTCCCATTGGATGGCTATACCATGGTCACATGAGTAATAATTAAGATACGTAGCTCACAATAATTAATGGATTATAACATTCCAAGAAAAAAAGTTGTGCAATATATATAGTTGCACCTATATATGTATCGATCACTGAAATTTATATATAATTTCAACTTCCAAAATATTCTTTTTCGATTTTCACTTTAAATATTTCTTTTAACTTCAATCAAATGTTATCTAAAACTAATACAAGTATCTCTTGATTCCTCGTTGTCGGGCCGGCTTGAAAGCAGGCTACCTCTTCACCTTTTGCCTATCTCACTTTTTTTCTTCAACCGGTGAACGTAACTGACCGTATCTCAAATCGATATATATGAACAAGTAAAGTATACTAAGGCGCTTGGAAGAACCATGTCGAAGCAACTTTTTCTTTCAATATGTCCAAAAGTAAAATTGAAATGGATTGATGCAATAGGCCTCTGTATGAACAGTAGAAAAAAAACTGCGGAATTGTGCAGTACGTATTAGATTGAGTCTACGTCTTGATAGTTGGCTATGTTAAATTTCGAATAATTTGACCAACTCCAATTTTGCCAATAATTAGGTCCACTTGTGATATATTATATATAGTATATGTATAAATACTTTGGGGAATTATTAACGTGTCCTACCTTCTAACCAAGGTTGTTATATGTGTCTTGTTATAATCTCATATACTAATCATTTAAGAGCGTAACATAGGCACATTCAGAATTTAAATTCAGAATTTAAATTTATAAGTTCAATTTTTAAATTTTTAGCATTGAACCCATTATAATCTTAAAGTTATGGGTTCATCTTTATTATTCATTGCAATTCTGATAAATCTTTACGCATGAATTTATGCTCCACATCAAAAGTTATGAGTTCAATTGAACCCATATTCAGTAGCTAAGCCACATGGTGAGAAGGGTGGTCAACTGACCACCCTTCGTCGAAAAATTGCACTGTGTACATAGGTAAAATATTACGTTTTAGAGGTATATAATACATATTGAACACCCTTTGTTAAAAATTTGTTTTACTTCTTTTAAATTTAAACACCCTTAAAAAAATTTCTAGCTTCGTCACTGCCCGTACCTATAACCTTACATCCGCCCTGGTGTAACTTATATACACTCACATGCTAAATAACTTTTACACTATTCTTTCACATTTACCTTCAGTAGGTAAGCTTTTCTGGAACAGGTAAGTTACGTTACCTTATTTTTAAGATTATAAGTTTCACTTTTTTTATGGGGTTAACTTTTTATAAGAGAACCTGATAATTAAAATATTTATGTTATCGGTCTATACAAGTCCTCTAATATACATCCCCCCCCCCCCCCCCCCCCCCAAAACCCCTTACAACCTTGGATATACAGTTAAATCTTTTTATAACAATCTTGTTTGTTCCGAATATTTTTAAATATTATAACAAAATATTGTTATAGAGAACATATATTATAACATAATATAAAAATTAATTCTGAAAAAACTTGACTTTAATAAAAAAAAAATTATTATATAAAAATATTGTTATAGAAAGGTGTTACCGTAAAAATACACCAAAGGCTCAAAATTTCGTGAGTTGCCTAAAACATATTGACCAAAACCTAAGAGTACTTTTGAGTTTCCTGCCATACATATTGTATAAAATATTAAAAAGAAATAAGCTTGTTGTAGACGCAAGTATACATAAAATACGATACGGCTCTTTCCAAATTCCAACTAATTTTAGGTGTTGTGGAATTCAACATATAGGTATTGAAAAAAGAAAAATAAAAGACTTCAACATATAGGTGCTAAAATCACTGTTTATGAGTCAATGTATATGTCGTTCTTAATGTCAATTCCCTGCCCCATCATTCTAAAATTATTTTCAACTACTTGTTTTCTGTTTCTTCGTAAGAAAATGATGTAACTTCATTGTTTCTTTTTCTTGGTAACCACCAAAATCTTGTTTCTTAACTGGTCATTATCAGTAGCAAAGCCAGAAAATTTAATAAGGGTTTTCGAATTTTTGAACGCCCTTTACTTGTGGACTATGCAAAGGTGTTGAAAGTCTATTTTTAATCAATAACAAATAATATTTTACCTTTTACGTAGTATAATTTTTCGACAAAGAGTGGTCAGTTGACCACCTTTGGACCAACATAGTTTCGTCCCGGTCATTATCGATAGAAGATTAATAATATGGTAAGCTTCTCAAGTCCTTTGCTATAAGACTACGTACCTGGTCTGAACTGAATGATGCAACAGTTTATAATTCAAATGAAAGAGATAACATGGTTAGATTAAGATGTGTTAATCAAGATTGAAAAGATTAACGACAACACATGTATAGTGGCTAATATTTGTCATGCAAAGTGCATTAAACATATATTATGTAACTGCCTGTTGTGAGTGTAATTACAAACACAAGCGTTCTCATTTATCAATTCTTGCCTCCATTTGGTCATATATGCATTAGTCTTTATCCAAATTATACGTCTTGATTTGAAAGACGACCAAGTAATAAGACGTTAATTAATGACGAATACATTGCACCCTACCCAGGATTTTCTATTTTTGCAACTTGTTCAACTAGTACAATCTCTCTCACGTAAGAGTTAACGAACTAATTAACAAATAATTAATTCTCTGAAAACTGCACTTATTTACTTTTTGTTTTTTATTAAAAAAAAAAACATCCAGCGGTCGTGGGATGTCCCTTTTCTTAGTAGGGTTTCAAACCACGCCTCCTTTGTTATGATATGATATATTTCTCCTTTTTATTTCAAAGGTGAATACCATAAGTCAGTTTGTGGATCGCGATTTCAGAATTGACCCCTTGCCTTATTTATTAACGAGTACATAATGGGTGGGAAATACTACTTAAGCTTCAGTTCCAAAATTTATCGTTTGCATAAGAGGAAAAATAAGATAAAAAGCTTTACACAATAATAAAGCTAGTAACTAGATAGACGTAATCTGTGATCTCAACACAAGCATTTTATACTTTATTTATTTTTAAGGGAAGTGATTATTTGATATTATTAATATTGAAGTTTGTTTGGTTCTGTTTCTTGGAAACTCTTTCTAAATACGTCGATACTCATTTACTAGTTCTGATGTACCATCCAGGCAAGAATATTATTGAATTATTCTTGATTAATATTTAAATCAAGGTCATATACAAAATTAAGGAATTTTTAATTCCACAGGGTTACGTTCTCATACTTACATAGGCATCTTGCTATTTGCTAATATCCAATAGTTTCGTGTCTGAGAAAATCATTTTAAATATGGGAATGCCTATGTCATCACAAATGATTCCTTACCAAATTATGCCGTGAGAGATTAAAAATACCAAAATAAAATCTGATTCAAAATAGAAGAAAATCTAACGATTTTGACCTCTCTATGGATAATTTAATATGAAGATTAATTGTGACAGTTAATGTGTTTCCTAGCAGAGCCATATCAGGATACGAAGCTTATGGTTCGGAATTTCAATCCTTTTAAATTATTGAGTTCTAAATTAATAATTTATGTATAATTTAGTTGATTTTTAAGACAAAATTAAGATTAAATTAAAGTTATTGAGTTCGGTCGAACCCGTAATCGAAAAGCTATATAGTTCCGCCACTGTTTCCTAGCTGGCATAGTCGTTCATCATCTTTGTATTTTAACGTTAAATTATAACTCTAGCTAGTGATATAGGTTTAGTGTTGCGTGAGAAAAGAGTCTTTTAGGTTTTGTCTAGTTTTTCATATATTGCTAAAGTAAAGTTTTTCTTAAACATTTGTAAACAAACTATACCTGTAATTATAATATCCAACTCAGCATTACGACCCAGCAATGGAATTATTACATAGTTTAGGGGAAATGCCAAAATTTACCTTCTAATATACAAAATTCATAAATTGGTATTCTATTGATTATACGTACTTTGTGGTTATTCATGCTTTTGTTATGAGCAAATCATCTTATATTTGCCTTTGACTACTCTATTTTTGACTATGTTTAAAATTACCTTTGTTATACTTCAAGTTGTAACTTCGAAAGCAAATACGAGATAATTTTCAAATAAATATGAATATTGGTAAAATATAACAGATAAGATATTTTGAGTAGTAGAGCGGAACTTTGATCCTTTTCCCTATAATTTAAATACCAATCAACAAAACTAGATTCTTTAGTCCAATGTTAATATGCTTTCAGATCCCTAGCATAGACCAATATCTATATATAAGCTATATAGGTTAACAATTCATTGAAATTTAGTCTTTTGTTTTGTTGCTTCGATTCGTCAAAAAAAAATATTTGTCCTTTTGTTTATTTATGATGTTTAATCGCAACACTGGTGAGTAAGGAAGGTATTAAGAAAAAGAATCCGTCTTTGATGATCCAGTCTTAGCTAGCAAGTGTATGGACTCATACTTTGAGGACTCCCTAGTGTGCCTGATAGCTATTTTGTCCCGTTTAAGCTGAAGCATAAGCAACACCTTTCAAGTGGACTTACTACGTCATGATTTTTTTTTTTTGTTTTTGCAGACAATATAATCTAAATTACTGGTGATGGGCTTAATGATTAAAATCAGCTGCCATGTTTCGGATAGACATAAAATCTAATGCAATAATTTAGGAAACAAATCTAAATAGTACAATTAGCTGATTTACACCTAATTGGAGCATTTTTAAATGGGGAGGATCCTTTCCAGGGCCCAAGAATATTGATATGAAAGTATAAATTCAATAAAAAAATGAACTGGCATCATCTTAATTCTCTATATTATTCAGCTTGTGAAATGTTATATAGTACTCTAACAGTCTGAAAATGTTCTCTCAGGTTGAAATATATTAACGGTATAGAGGGCACTTGTATCCCCTCTCATTTATCTACTTTATAGTTTCATATATTTAGATAGAGGTTATCTTTATGTAATTGGTTGCAATTATTTTTTTAAAAAAATTTGTATTATTTTCTATGTGCACACAAGCTATAAATTTCACTTATAAATACAAGTCAAAATAGTCATAGCAAGGCTCACGATTTGATCCTTCAATCTTTGACTTTCATCTTATGGAAGCGAAGGTCATGAGTTCAAGTCTTTCTAACTACTAGAAAAAAAAACTTTAAAATAAGCTATCAGACATCAATTTAATGAACAAACAAAGTGGCTTGGTCTAAGAGTCGCACTACTAGAAAATGACAGATTTTCGACGGTCAAAACGGTCGGAAATCGGTCGGAAATCACGTATTTCTGACTGTTTTCCGACCGAATTTGTCGGAAATCACCGACTGATATGGTCGGAAATTTCAAAAGGTCAAACAAATAAAATTAATAATTAAAAATTAAAATTTTTTAATTTCCGACGGAAAACATTTCCAACCGAATCTGTTGGAAACTAATAATTAAAAACAATTTTTTTTTTAATTTCCGACGAAAGCCGTCGACAATTTGTGAATATACATTTTTGTTTTTAACTTTTCCGACCGAATCAGTCGGAAATTAATAATTAAAAATTAAATTTTATTTAGTTTCCGACGGAATCCGTCGAAATTATTTGAATATTCATGATTAAATTTGGGCAGTTGTCCGACCGTTTCCGTCGAAATTTTGTGTAAAACTAAGCAAGCCTCTGCCCACTTTCGAGCTACACCTACTGTCAAACTAGTACAAATAAAAAATAGCAACCAACATACATTATCAACAATCTAAAACCAACCATACATTAATACCAACAATACCAATCATTAAACCTAACAATTTTGGGCATAAAAACATTCCAAATAGTAGCCCACATTCAAGTTTAAAAGGAATACATAAAGTTGTCACTCACAATCAAGTTTACCAATCAACCAAAACATCACAACTAAACTACTACACATCAGATTCAGTTTGTTCATCATCAGATAAATCATGCCCATGTTTACTCATGAATTTATGCATCTTGGCAATTGTTCCGTTTTGGGAGTCCAATCGTTGCTGCAATTCACGAATTTCCTTTCTCATATCTTCCATCTGTTCTTGATTTTGAGGAGAAGAATTGGCTAAGAGTGGATTTGGAAGACCTGTAGGTCGACGTACTCCTAGTCCGTAGACTCTGCCTTTGTTTACTCTGCCCGCTGCATGTGTCCACAATGAAGTCATATAATCAGGTGTTGGTTGAGTCGAAGGAGGCTGAGTTTGTAGTCATTCTTCCAACCTTTTATGATAATCTTCCTGAAATGAAAAACATAATTATCTTGTAAACAAACTAATATTAATAAATCAAGCAATATCCTATATTGTTGCTTATAACATCTCCAATATATTTTAAAGTTTACAGTATCTTCGGTCTTTTGTTTAACTTTTTCCATATTTTTGTATGTTGTTTGTTGTGTCTCCTGTTTTTGTATGAAACATAGACAAATTTAGGATCTAAAGTCAGTGAGTTCAGAATGACATGTTTTTATTATCTTAATATTTTTAAATTTTCTTTTTGCATATGCGTACATAGTTCAACAAGAAAGTGAACACCTGCTCAATCGAACAATTAACTCTTATCTTTAACTTACTGTGTCACTAGATGGTAAAATCAGTCTCCATTCACTGAAGTATCGTAATGGTAAAAAATAACAAAAGAAAAAGAGAATTTACTGTCATTCAGACAGGAAGAATTTAGATTGGTAATTACATGATTTACTCTCTCTTATTTTTTGCTCTTTGGACTTAGCTTCCGTCATGTTTTGTACACTCATGATTTGTGTCACATACTGAAATTATTCACATTGTCTGTCAAATGAAAAACTAATAATAGCAAAACAAATGAAATATATAATCTGTACCCAACAAAATCTAACGTTGTCCGACTTCTTTCACTTACACTTCGTGGTCTCCAGTAATTGTACTTTTCATCGGGTTACTCAATATTACCTTAGGAAATATAGAAAAAGTTTTTCCATTTTTTTAAAATAATCAGACATCATTAGAGAAAAAGTTTAGAGAAATTAATCAAAATTAATCAATGTATATATTTGTGTACCTATATATAATTAATGTATAATTAGTGTACAATTATGCATACCGCCGAGAATTGTGAATATTTTTTACTAAGCGGCCAATTGTATAACTTCCCCAAAAGTTTCAAGATAAAAAAAATGAAAACTACCTTCAGAGTAGCTTTTCATTTTTTGCATAAGCGGGAAAACTTTTCTCTAAATGTTTGATTGAGTAAGAAAATTTTTCGAAATCTTTTTCAATTTTTGGGACTGTACCAAATAAATTTGGGTATGAAAAATATATTCTATGACCATTGGATTATGAAAATAACTATAAATCACAAAGTAATTAACACCCAAAGTTGCAACTTCTAAATTTATATACTATTCCAATTAAAGTTAAATTAGTTTCAACATCTTAAGTGGCAAGCCACAAGGTATTCATATTTTTATTCCATCAATAATCCTTAATTTCTTATAACAAATGAGGGTTTGGGTGGGGAACTTACCTGGGCAGCGGCGCCGGCGAGTGTTGCAGTGGAAGCAGCGGGTTTGGGTGGGGGTAGTTTGAGTGGGAGAGAGAAGAGAGAAGGAAGAAGAAAAGAGGGAATGGAAAAGAACGGGTTCGCTAAGGTTTTTTAAAAAACTCTCCGACCGATTCGGTCGGTAATTTGGTCAAATATACTCAACCTTATTTTACTAAACATTTCAGACCGAATCGGTCGCTAATTTTTTTATTTTTTTATTTCTTTTTTAATGATTTCCGACCGAATTGGTCGCTAACAGTAACGCGGGATTTTCCGCCAAAATTTACGACGGACATAGAAGGAATATTAGTCGTAAATATTACTAAAAATTGGAAAATATATTTTTATGCATATTCCGACTGATCCCGTCGGAAATTTCCGACTACTTTTTTCCGTCGGAAATTTGCCGTTTTTTAGTAGTGTCGAGGAGAGAATGACTATACTTTCTGAGTTAGAACATTAGAAGCCTTACCCCCAAGAAAGCAATCAAAACAGTAGAGAAGATCAGAGATGGGTTTAGCGAGAAAATTATTTACCAAAAACCAGAAAGTAAACCTTTTAAAGCTACATCCATTAATCTAAGTTCTAAAAGTTTTCATATGTTTGTTATCTTTTCTTTTGCTTTGAATGAGAATATTGCTAATGTACTTGTTTAGGTATCCTTTTTCAAGGGAATGAAAACTACTTAGATACTGCTAATGAGTTGGAATTGACCCCAATTGTATTGCTTTTGGTTCTGCAATCTTGTTTTTTTATCCATCATTGTGTCAAATTTTGTTATGTTGAGTTACATAAAATAATATCTTTTACTTTTAAAAAAAACAAAGGTTTAGATATAGTGATTTGTTCACTACTTTTGTCTGTCAAAAGTGCAAAGCAAGAGGCACAACAGGGACCTAAGCAAAGTGCAAAAAAGAACTGACTTTAAATACAGTAAAAACTCAGCTCACTATTGATATTATTTGCTTTGAGTCTAGACATTACGGCTTTAAAATACTTATCATTAGTGATATTATCTGCTTTGAGTCTAGGCCCACACAGCTTTAAACACGTCACTAAAATTTAAAACTTGTTTACTTATATTCACAATATATTTTTTGTATTTTGTTGATGTGAGATTAGTCTAGGATGTCACACCCTGCTGATTAAGTGGATCTCTCCACTTCCTATTGCAACTACCTTTCACTTACACCAATTATTCTTCCTTAGATTTGATTCTTATTCTTTTCTCCTGTTTATTATAAAGTTTGCATAAAAATATATAGCAGAAAAAGATATCTTGTGCAACTTTAGGGATACCAATATCACAAAAACTCCTTGAAAAAGTAAAGAAACCACAAAAGGAGTAATTTACCACATGGGTGCATGGATTGTGATTGAACAAAAGGTACTTCAAATTTTTCACTTTCCTTGTCAGCTTACTACTTTTACAAATACCTTTTCTCTCTCACCACTGAAAAATAAAATTGGAATTAATTACGGACGTCGTCGCTAATTTGTCGTTAAATCATTCGCTAGTCCATTGCTAAATGAAATTAGTGATGAATTTTTATGTTTAGCTACAGAATTTGTGTGCACCTCCCCCTTTCTTTTTGTTTTAACTAATTCGCATGTAAATACTACATAGAAAAGATGCATGTTTACGTGTGCTTAATTTATATTTATATTACAAGTATTCATTTCTATTTACCATTTTAATAGTTTAAAATTTGCCTTTTGCTTCTACATATATATACTTATATATTTACCATCGTTGAATTTTGATCCTTAAAATTCTTACTCATTAATGGTAAAAACCAGCTAGTAGAAGGCCTCTTACAGAAATTTAGAATAAGATTGTGTACAATATATTTAATATGATTCGACTTTTTCTTGAACTTGGTGTATAGCAAGAGAGTGCCATTTTTCTTGGTAAGACTATAGTTAAAACAAAGAAATATTGCATGATAAAATAGAATAAACTCAAATTTGATAATTTTTCAGTGTCATGCTAGGAAAATAGAGAGCATCAATTATTCTCAACTTAGAGTGGGAGAGATGAACTCGTTGTAACTTATAGGAAGCACACAAGCTAAGTATATAATCCTTCAAAAAAGGAAGAATATACCACTTAGTTCTCAATTTCTATTTTATAATTTGATGTGCACTTAATGAGATCACAATTATCTGAATTAAATCGTGTTACCTGTAGCATAGTTCAAAAAATTCAATAATCTGCAGATTCTCATATCCAATTATTTGAGTGCAACCACTCAAAGGGCAAGTAATTGACACATGAAAGACAATGTTTATGAAATGTGTATAATTATGAAAACACAAGGAAGAAGGAATGGTCGATCAATTATTTTGGATTTGGCCTAACTTTTGTCAATTATAGCCAGCTAGATTCATGTTCATAATTAATAAAATTTTAGTTCAATTAAGCTGCAGTAGCATATGTCTATTTATTATTAACAGATGTTTCCAGACTTCAATATATGGGCCACCATATATATAACACCTGTTTTTGGAATGCGAATCTTCTAAATCTTGGCAATACTTATCTTGTTTTGCCTTGTTTTTGTGTCTTTTTGTCATTATAGGTGTGCCTTATGTTTTCAAATTTGTTATGCTTAAGCTTAAGAAAAACTGAAAAGAAAAAAAAACCACGTTTTGTCTCCTAATAATAGCTTAACACTTTCATCTCTAGGTTCTCTTAAAGCTTAATTCCATCACATGCTAAACTTGGTTAATAATTGACATACTAAACTTGAATTTGACAAATTAACGGAGATTGTTCTTATCGAATTCTTCAAAAATAATGTATTTCCAGAGGATGTGACAGACATGCGATGGCATGATATCTGTATAGGATTGGAGACAAATAAGATAATATTTTTGAAAATTTTGAACAACATAAAGCTTATGCTTTAGATTCTGAGATATTTCTCCTCGAGCCGAGAGTGTCTTCCTTACATTGAATAATGTTTGGGCAAGGTCCGCGTATAAATTACCTTCTTTTGTCGTCTGAGATATTTTCTGTGACAGAGAACATTAAATCCAAAAGCTTTCTTGGTCGAAGTTTGATGTGACCTCATGAATGAATATGATTTGTTTAATTCTCCAATAAATCATAAATAGTAGATTGAGTGAGTCAAGAGTATACACACCAAATGTCAATCAGAATAAACAAGAAAAGAAATCAAGAAGTCTAGTCAGCCCAGACAAGTGGCATTGCATGTTGAATAAGGAGAGGATCCAAACTAAAGGGAAAAATAAGAAAGACGATAAAATTAAAAAATAAAGTGAACAAATAGACAAAAACAGTGACAAAACGATTCATTGGTGTGATGTTTTGCACAGTGAGTGCGTTATTTATTTGGTTATATGGAAAATTGAATAAATGTGGCTATGTCCTACCATGTACTCAATTAATGAAACCCTATAGACTCTAATAATATATGATTGGCCAAAGCCTTATATTTGATTAAAGTTATATACTACATGTGTAAAGATACTTTTTACGTTTAATCAACGCAGTTTAGTTCGTAATAACTAGTTACTAGTTTTTCTTTTTTGTTTTGATATTGACGTAAATGATTGATCGTGTAAATTTTCATCAACGTTAGTACATAGAACTTCAACTCACTGGTTGTTTATAATTCTTCGGTTAAACTACGAATTTCGCCCATTAATAAAGTAGACCTGAATTTGACGTGTATGAAGCTTAAGAGTAAAATTTTGACTAGATAATTACACGAGTTTTCTCGAGATCAAGCATTTGATATTATTCATTGAAATACAAATAATTAAGGTCGCTAGTTCGCTAAATTGATGTCATATCAAGTTTGAATAGTAGAAGGATTATTATTCATTAGCCTATATTGTTTGATAGATTATTATTAAGCTTATACTATTACTCTATAGTATTGGCCACAAGGGAATAATATTTGGTGCAAGAAAATCTATGAGTGTAGTATAGTAGCTAGGAATTCCTTTATTAAAGAATAATTATAGGACTAGGGCACCATTATCAGTTGCCCACTTCATGACTGCGATCAATTGAAACAGTTTTTATTCAATCTTTAATTGTTTTATTATAATTTATTACTACTCACAAGGTGTACATGGACCGGGTTTGTTCAGTTTTTATCAAAACCAAACGAAACCAATTATATTGGTTCGGTTTTGTCGGGTTTTTCAGATCTTTTTGTTATATCAATATTATTTCAATCTTTTTATTAAATTTTTTTATAAGTATATGTTTAGTAAATATTAAAAAAATTTGACAAATATATGATTTATTAAAATATTCTTATGGAAGAATTTTCTTAGTAACAAATGATAGTTATTTTTTAGTCGTCTAACAATAATTTTACGTTGATGTACACTTTCAAGGTTAACCGAATTTAATAATTAAACATAAAATTAAAAATGAACCTATATAATGATATGTTCTATTTAATTTTAAATTATCGAAATATCACTTCAAATTCGACACAGATATAAGAATGTAATAGATCTTGACATATGAATATAAAAGAGAAAAGAAACTGACGCATTTCACTAACACTTGATAAGAAAGTAATCATACAACCCATTATTTAAAGTTAATAAATATAGGGCACTTCATATTTAACTAAATATTACGTCCCATAAGAGAATCAAAAATATTTCTTGACATTTTTTTTAAAGAAAATTCTATAAAAAGTCTTAAAAGTATATATAAAAATTATATATTTATACGTCGGTTTGGTTCGAATTTTTTTACTTAATACCGAACCAAATCAAATCAAAACTTAATCGAATCTTTTAATCGGTTTGGTTTAACCTTTTGATTTGGTCCGATTTTCCTGTTCGATTTTGTACACCCCAAACTACTGATTGTTAACTCAGCCTTGACTTAGTTTCTTTTAATGGGGTATGTCCATTCCTTTTTATCTTTCCTAGTTCTGTTCATACAAATTGTAGAGGTTCAACAATTAACACATGATAAAAGAAAAGGTTGACACGTATACGAAATTTAGTGTGCACAATCTTATTTTGTATTTTTTAAGAGATGATTTGAACTGTTGACCTTCTAGTCAAACGTGATACAATAATAATTCTAATTGTTGTTCCAATGCTCCATTCGCTCATTAGTCTCACTGGACAAGATTTATTCAGTTTAATTCACATTAGAATAAACCTGAATATACGTTCATTAGTGATGCAAGATCATATCTGTTAGTTTAATAATCAGATTTTCCTCCCAAAAATTGGTTACTCCGCCTCTAATCCAGAGGAAAACTATATCTTGGACGAATTAAAAGATTTCATGTGACGGGAAAGTCAAAATTGGTTTGCCGATAATTACAAAAATATAAAATAAAAACCGGTTTTCATAAGCTTGATCAAATAACTCGTGCCAAAGAAAAAAGAAAAGAAAAGAATAGATTTAATGTGGGCTTACAGTGATTAAATATGTGGAACAGACCAAGTCATAGACACTTCAGAATTCAGTAGAGCTCATCTTGGTTGACTATCAAACTCCAAAAGCCCACAAAACCTAAATCCTGCACCACATTTGCATGCTAGACCTAAAATCATAATTAGAAAATATTGAGTATAATGGAAGAAAATAAGAAGTATAGATAGCTAAAATTCTAACTCATCTCACATGTTCAACAAGTTAGTTAAGTTAGTTGAAAATCAGTTACAAAATTAGTTACACAGTTTCGGTTAGTAGCAGTGCTCTTAGAGCTGCTGTAGTTCTTAGATTCTCTCCATATATATAAATACATGTATCTATACTCAGAAATCACTTAATAAAGAAAACTCTCGCTAGTTTCACTCGATCATATTTCTGTTTCTCTCTCTTCCTTTCTTCTTCTTCTTCTTCTTCTTATTCTTCTTCTTCTTTCTCGAACTGTTATATTCTTCAATCTTCATTCTTCTTGTTTTATCAGCTCTAAATCTTACTGTGAGTAAGATGTATGGTTGAATTTCTACGGAAAAATACTCCAATGTGATTTTTCAAGAGATATTTGGTACTACAGCAAGCTAACTAAGGCACAGGAAAGAAAAATAGTTAGCACTTGACGAAGATACTCTAATTTTACCAGTAAAAGCTTCTATGCTTGTGACAAGATTTCCTCTCTTTTTCCCCCTGAAACAAAGTTTATATTGTTGCAATAAGGATATTCATGTCCAAAGGAGTGTAGTGCATCATTTACAAGCCAAACTTAGGAACACATCAGACATCATTCCGGTACAGCGAATGGCTTCTGATAATCTTCTGTTTGATCCCAAAAAAGTTTCATCATCCCATAGCTTCAGCGGGGCATTTCACTATCCGATTGACTACCTGAGAAAGACCAAACACAGAAAGAATAATAAGATAAAACAAATTGACTCTTTAAATGTTGCATTCACACTACTTCCTGTCCAAGAGAAGTTCCCAGCTGAATTTAACCATTCTGATATTGATGCAGCATCTATACATGAAAAGGATAATAGAGGTACATCTGCCATGAAAAGAACCTCATTAAACTTCGCACCAGCCACTCTGATCTGATGTGCATTTTGCAGAAAAGATAGAAAACTCACTCAATCTGAGAGCAGTATGTAAGCCTTCAAGTCCCTGGATTGAGAAAGAAAACTGGCAATTGAATGCATATGAAAGTCCTGATCAAGAAGATATTCAGTCGATTTTCAAAACAGGGAAGGTCAATTTCCACAGAGATAAATACTTCACACAGAGTTTTCCTCTCAATTCCACACTACTAGAAGAATAGTTCTTTTGGGAATGCTAATAAACCATTGTAGCAAGAGTGGACTGACTAAAGATTGCTGTAGATCCCAAAACCATTAATGGAAAACTTAAGCAGTCTAAATAGGTATTATCATCAGAAAATATGTCAAGAATAAGCAAGAAAAAAGTTGACACCGAGCATGTAAACAACAAATGTATTGTAATACTCAAATATTGAATCACCGGTGTGAACACCCTCATTCCTGCAGGGTTAAAGAATATTGTTACTTCACTTTCACCAACAAAACAGTCTTACATCTTGCTTTTGTTGTTTTCCTTTACACTTAAGCAAGAAAACTCAAATCTCTAATTTTTAAGAATTAAGACTAGCTCATGAATATTATTTTTTTAATTGGTGGATAATGGTAATGTAGGGGCCAACTTGTGCACCCTCAACTATTCCGTAGGATACCTGCATCCTTCCACAACCACAAAAAAAACAGGTAAATCTGCCCCCATCAAGGCTTAGACAGATGGAAATATATCGCCTAGCTTTATGTTACCATCACTGAATTTTGAACCCTGGTCTCTGATGATCTCCGCTCCAACTTCATTGACTGCTAGGCCACACCTTTGGGATCCACATACAAAGGCTAGAAAAGTATATGATTTCAGAGGAACACTTGTTAAGAAGAAAGACTATCTATTTAGCATATGTACAATTTGATACAGAGCCTATCCACTAGTGTCATTATCCAGATTCTCTCATCCATTTACAAGACATCTGACCAAAACAAAGAAACTTCGTATATACAGCAATACAGCATTTGAGTGGCTATGGTTTGCACCATCATCTATACATTGTCAAAGAGGATCCTCTTTACTTCATGCAAAACTATTCTTCAGAAAGCAGTGGACATATCAATTCCTTGGAGAAGAGGAGACTTGTCTACCAATAATTGCCACAGGAACAATAACCATCTTTGAAGTGATGCAAGCACTTCGAGTCATGTATATATATTTCATGTTCATATTTCTGAGAAATAAATTTGGCAGTCCTATGGCAATCTTCACACATTCTGAGGTTCTTAACAATTCGGATCACTCGAGATGATTGAGGATTCTTAATGAGAGCAAAAGAAAGTGCAAGTTTCTCACTATGAACTCTACTCATATCGTCCTTCTCCTCTTCTCTGATGCAGAGCCTATTGCAAGAACTGGATCCCTCCATTTTTACTTCTTTTCTTTGTATCCAAGAATCTGGAACCTCAGAATTACTCTGCTGACCTGAAGCAAAAGCATACACCACATTGTTGATCTCAGTCCAGCTCCAACTAAGAGATTCTTCACAATGATTTCTTTTTCTAGGTCTCAGCACAGTTACTGATTCTTCAGAAATCCCACGTAGAGCATACAACTGTAAGAGCAACTGATAAATCACTACATTTCCTGAATCCAGTTTGAGTAATTGTTCCCCAGCTTGGATAGCTAAAGTCAAATTACCATGTATGCGAGAAGCAGTCAGCAATGCACCCCATAAAGAAATATCACGCTCCATGGTCATATTGTCTATAAATTCAATTGCTTCTTCAAGTTTACCTGAACGACCATATAAATTAACCATAGCCACACAATGTTCTAAACCTGGTACAATCTGATACTCATCGGACATGCTAGAAAACATACTCTTCCCCTCATCAACCATTTTGGCTAAACCATAAGATGAAATCACACTCGAAAAAGTACCCCTGTTTGGTTTAAGCCCTGCCTCTTTCATTTGATGAAATAGCTTTATTGCCTCACTAGAACAGCCATGTAAAACATAACCAGCAATCAATGTGTTCCAAGAAATAATATCTTTGGTTGACATCCCATCGAATATTGCTTTCGAGTATTTAATGCCCCCAGACTTGGAATATGTGTCTATAAGAGAATTAGCAACGGAGAGCTCATTTTCCAGATTGCAACGCAGAACACAACAATGAATCTCTTTTACCTTCTTTGCAGCAATTAAGTTTGAACAAGCTGGTAGGATGGACAAAATGGTAACTGCGTTGGGCTTAAAACCAAATGACTGCATTTTCCGAAACATGCCCAACGCTTTGTCCTTCTGTCCATTTTGCAAATAGCCAGCGATGAGAGCGTTCCATGAGGCAGTATCCTGCTCAATGCTCCCGTCCGTCTCCATCCTCCAGAACAGATCCAATGCTTGATCCTCATCACCATTTTGCATGTGTCCTGTAATCATAACATTCCACGTGATAACATTAGGTGATACCTCAGACTCGTGCATCTTCGTAAAAAGATCATGGGCTTTTCCAAAGTACCCGGCTTGGCAGTATCCTCCAATCATGGAATTCCAACTGTAGACATCTTTCTCTGGGATCATATCAAAGACCAACCGAGCAGCTTCAAGTTTACCACATTTGGAATATAAGTCAATCAAAGCATTCCCAACAATTACCTCTCCATCAAATCCTAACTTTACAACCAAAGAGTGAAGTTCTCTTCCCTTCTTCAGGTCTTTAAGAGAAGCACAAGCTGAAATTATGCTTGTAAGTGTTACTTCACTTGGTGTAACTCCATTGAAACTCATCTCCCTGAATAACTCTAATGCCTGACTGTTCCTGTTATGTTGAGCCAAACCTGAAATCATACAAGTCCAAGTAAAAACATCTGGCACTATCCCATTACCCTCCATCTCCTTCATAACTTCCAGCGCCTCATCACACTTGCCTAACTGATTATGGCTAGCTATCAATGTATTCCAGGTGATCAAACCGGGTTCTACGCCTTCAAGATGCATCAAGTCCAATAACCTCCGGGCCTCCACAATCTCACCCTTGTGACAATACGCCATTATAATCGAATTCCAAGACACTGTATCCGTCTTCTCCATACTCTCGAAAAGCCTCTTTGCACAAATTAACAACCCGCATTTTGCATAAACAGCTAGAAGCGAGTTATTCACACGGATTTCAGAACTCATTCCACATCGAATCGCTATAGAATGAATCAACCTACCAGTCTCAACATCACCACAATTCCCACAAGCTTGTAAAATCTTTGGGAACAAAAAGCTATCGGGTACAACACCATCCTCCATCATCATGTAAAAAAGGTCCACAACATCACCCCACCTACTATCTCTTGAACAAGCACCAATCATAGCAGACCAAGCAAATAAATCCCTCTCAAGCATTTCATCAAACACAACGTATGCTTCTTGTAAAGACCCGCATTTGGAATACATCCCTAACAGCTTAGTTTCAATAAAAGGGTCAACTTTTTTAAGTAAAAATTTCATCTTTTTATGAAGTTTGCGTCCCAAATTCAATGACTTCGAATTGATGCAAGATTCTATAAGTTTTGAGAAAGTTTCGGGTTTTACCTTATACCCATATTGTGAAATGGATTCCAAAGCTGTTATGGCTTCACTGAGGCGCCCATTTGTGCAAAGATAATTCAAATGAGTATCTGTAAATCTTGGTTCATAATTGATGGGTATTTTTGATTTTGGGTGATAATTTTGGGATAATTCTGAAATTGTTGGGAAAATTGATTTGCAGGGAAGAATTACACTCTCCATTGGAGAGTGCTTAATTTTTCCTTTTCCTTTTTTTTCTTTTTTCTTTTTGGAGTTATGATTTAATTTGTTCTTGGTAAAGACTGATGAATGAGTTGCAGATGGCCACAGGAACTGCAGACATGATTCTCTGTGATCACTTTTTATTGCGTGTCTACTTCGAACCAATCAGAAATTGACAGCTCGGATTATCTTAGAAATGGCCAACTCGGATTATCCATAGCTAGGCTCGCTTGGGCCAACACTTCTACTTTAGTTTGAACCCAACTTTAATATTTGGGCCTACAGCATTTTAAGACAGATTTACTTGAATGGGCTTATTTGGAAGAATTCGTATAAATAGCAGGGGTTACCCAGTTTTCGGACTACTAATTAAAAAATAGTCTGCGCAACAGTCATTGAAAAATAGTCACTATTTTACTGTAGCATGAAAAAATCCAGCATAATATACTGGAGATCGGCACACCAGGGTATGAACTTCCAGCATATTATGCTGAACTCCAACACACGAAAAGTTTCAGCATAATATACTGGAGATTGGAGCAACTGTGTATGATATTTCAGTATATTATGCTGGAAATTCGGTATATTATGCTGGAAGTCTGGTATATTATATTGAAAATCTAGTATATTATACTGGAACTCTAGTATATTATGCTGAAATTTTTTTCGAGATTTTGAACAATATTTTCGTTCAGATTTATCTTTACATAAAAAGTGGCTAAATTTCGATTACTTTTGAAACTGTGGTTATTTTTCAATTACCACTTGTAAATATGGTTATATTTTAATTTCACCCAAAGAATTCAGGTAGAAATGACAACATATAACCACTTTAAAAGCTGCTATTTAAGAATTAGCGAATATATCTTTAATTTTAGTTTTCTAGTTCAATTTTTCGGGACGCGAATGTCCCTAACCTGAAATTAAGATTTTTGGTTCAAATTTTCAAGAAAAAATAAGTACTGACTAATCCCTAAATTGCAACCTGAAAAAAAAATAAGTACTGACTAATTCCTAAATTGCAACCTGAAAAATTTCCCCCCCCCCCCCGAATTCAGTCCCTATGGGCCTTGAAAACTATGTCAGCATGGTTTTAGAATTTAGTGTTGTAGACTGTAGATTATGTTGCTACTTATTTGTTGGCTCAAGTGAAGTTTTATTTTGAAGATTGATAAAGCAAGCTCGGGCATGAACCAGGTTCATCCCTCGTGTATAAGGTTGTATTGTGGTTCGGGCCCTGGCCTAAATGGGTCGGGCCAAACGGTCTCGGGCTCTAGCGGGCCGGTCCCAAGCGGTCCCGGGCTAAACAGTCCTTGTGGGTGTAACCGATCCATATGGGCCTAAGCCCATATGGACCCGGGCTAAGTGGGTCGGGCCCACGGGCCTAAATGGGTCAGGCTATTTTTTTTTATCTAAGGCAATTTATTGTAAATTATATTATATAATTGTGACTTAAATCTTGTAATTCAAATTTAAACACAAAAATTGTAAAGAAATATTCAAGGGAATGCCTTATAATTTTTATTATTACGACATTAACAAAAGATGGCAATATCTTTCTTAGTCTTCCTCCCCCCAATGGAATGAGCACAACAAGGTGCTAATACCACCATTAAAAGGAAAAAAAAACTAATGAAGATGTGCCAAAATACAAGTTACATATTAGTCTACATATTATCTCTTACAAATTTCATAAATCCTTCAAGGTTCGGAGGAATTTCCGTTGGTGGTGGCGGAAAAAAATCTTGTTCATCACCGCTTCCGGGCGAAGTAGCATCCTCCGCAAGTTCCGCTAGTATTTCTTTGTAATCTTCGTCTATATTTGGTTGTGATTCAGTAAGTCCAAATTTTCTTCGTTCCGAACGGATCCAATCTCTGAAGAGTACTAATTTTTTCCAAGCTCTCCCTCATAGACGCTCTATGATCACCGATTTGAAGTCTCGCTTGACTGAAAGCGCTCTCTGATGCCACTGTTGAAGCTTGAATACTTGAAATATCTCGAGCCATCCTTGAAAAAACCAGATAGTATTTTTCTTTGTCCTTCCACCATTCCAAAGCATTAAAGGAGCCGTCGGGATTCTCTGATTCAAGTCCCTACGACAAATAAACTTGAAGCTCATTTAGTTGTGAACTATCACCATTATTTTCACCTTGAGAACCCCTGAACCCCGTCCAAGCACTAAGTGTTTTTAGTCCCGCAGTTCTTTTAGATGATTGCGAACTAGACGAAGTAGGAGTTGGAACATTTGGTCTAGCATGATCTAAGGCAAGTTGATTAGCATTATAAATTGTTTGAGCATTTCTTTTTAGTTGAGGCTTTTGCATCTGCAAGTGTAGATATTTCCTCATCTGAAAGTGCTAAAGCATTATAAATATTTGTATACCAAAAGTGAGGACCTACTAATTTCATAGTAGGACTTAATATGGCAGCAACACCATAAATATGGGCGATAGGGAAAAAATGTTTTTTAAACTTTTCTCTCATAGAATCAATAGCAAGTTCATAAATTACCCCACCCTCTAAAAATTGAGTACACAAATTTGCAAGCTCTGCAATATAAACTAAACAGTTAGAAATAGTAGGATAATATTGCCCAGATAATTTATTTGTAGCAACATGAAATTTTTCTAAAATTAGTCCAATCCTGATTTGTAAGGTGCTCATCATCATCATCACCACCAACACGAGCATGAAACGTTGTGTTTATTGGGTTTCTATATTCATATGCAACAACTAAACTTTCATACATGTAATTCCATCTAGTCGGACAAGTTTTAGGAACCTTTCTTTCTCTAAGGCCAAATTCATCGCATTTTTTAAAATATTCTCTAAGTCTACTTCTACTGTTTGAATAAAAAATCCAATTAAGAGCCATTTTAGCCTTTTCAATTCAACATTTAAAATTTGCATACCATCACCGATGATTAAATGGTAAATATGACAAATACATCTAACATGAAAAATATTACTAAATGCAGGTTTTAGTGTAGTTGTAAGCAAGGATATAGCATTAGTGTTACTAGAAGCATTATCCATTGAAACTGATATTATTTTATCTCTAATGCAAAAATATCTACAAATATCTGCAACTGTGTTAGCAATAAACTTCCCTGTGTGACGTGAACTAATTATTCTATAAGCAATAATGCGCTTTTGCATTATCCATTCCTCATCAATCCAATGACTGGTAACAGTAAGATAATCACAGTCATTACCACTTCTACCAATATCAGTAGTAATAGAAATGCGACAATTTATATGAGTAAATAAATAGCGCAAATATTGTTCATATTCATGTTTATATTTATAAATATCGCTCTTTACGGTTGTGCGAGGCCATCCTTTATAAGTAGGATTAAAAACTTTTCTAATATAATGCACAAAGTGAGGGTTAGAGGGAAAACTATAGGGTAAGCACATAACAGTAACTATTTTTGCCAATTCTTCACGATCTTTATTTGGATCATAATATAAAATCCCACCGGTAACAGTGTTAATTCCCGGTTGAATTAGATTTGACCTGGTACTAGGGTTAACCTGAGTACCTAGACTTGTCCCCTCTTGCGCAGCTTTCATTTGAAGAAATCTAGCTTTATCTTTAGGGTGTGTCTTTATGTGTCTAGTCAAACTATCCGTACCGCTACGGTCTCCAGTAAATTTATGAGCTATCAAAGTTCCACAAGTTTTACACTTAGCCTTATTTTGATCTCTTAGTTGAATAAAAAAGTGCCAAACAATAGATGTTTCGCACCGTTTAGAAGGTTGTCTATTAAAAGTAGGGGTTGCTACAGGAGGGTCCGGAGAGACATCATTTGAATTATTATCAGTTGAGCTAACTTCAACAACAGGACTAGTAGGTGTATATTCATCCAGTTGCGTTTCGTCTAAATCTATATTTTCATCATCATTTTCATCAATAGTTGGATTATCATAAAGAGCATTCATGTATTCATCATTTAATTATTTACCTGGTGCAATATCATGGTAAAATTGACTGTCGGTAAATTGAAATAAAGGGTTATCACTATCAAGAATAACAGGTGACGGTGGACGGGTAACAGGTTTGGGTCGGGGAGCCGAGGGAGGAGTAGTAGCTTGGCCACTAGATTCACCAATTTTAGATTTTCCCTTATTACCAAATATTTTTTTCAAAGAAAATGCCACGCTTAAGAGTTGGAACGAGTTTACTGAATTGACGAACAACTTCTTAAAAATTATATATCGTTGAAGACTTAAAGACTTGAATACTTCAATTCACCAACTTCACAATTTTTCAGAAAGTGCAATAATAAAGTAAGCAATTATAGAAGAAAATTAGAGAGAGATTGAGAGAGATTGATGATTTTGTGAGAAAAATAAAAGAATGAGGGGGTATTTATAGTTGAGAATAGGAAAAAGTGTAATTATAAAAAATTTGGGGTTAAAAAAAAGTTTGGGGGGCAAATGACTATTTTTGAAAGTGCCAAACGGCTATTTTTTAATTTCCAACCGTTGGCCAATTTAAGAAAAAAAATTAAAAAATAGCCGTTAGGCCCGGTTGAACCGGCCCACCAATGGAAGTCGGTCCTGGGCTAAACGGTCAAGGGTTCACGGTCTCACTATTAAGGATCGGCCCACTGTGGGCTCTTAGGACCGCTTGGGCCTGGACCATACGGGCTAACCCCTTTAGCCCAAAACCCACATGGGCTGGCGGGCCTGGGCCAGTCCCGGGCTGGGCTCGAACCACAATACAGCCTTACTTGTGTACACAGACACGGAAAAATTCGAGTATAAGGGATGCATGTGAAAGAGATAAGCTTAACTTGATATATCTGATATCTCCTTATCGAAAATATTGCATAATTGTAAGGAGAAGTACTCCTTACTCAAAGAGAACACAATCCAAGATAAGGGAGGAGTTGGAAGTTGAGAACAACTAGAACTCTTCCTTGGAGGAAGAGTAGCATTAGAACTCTAGTTGTTTCTTGATCTACTAACTCTATATATTGCATGATGTTCTCATTCTACAGGCACGCGCAAAAGCAGAATTTAAATGTGAGTTGAGAGCAAAATATCAAGGCATTTTGCAAGCAATTCTTGTGTGATTCAAATGTGCGAACCTGAAGCTACATGAACCAGATAGAAGAACCAGTTCCAAGTGTCTATCTTTTATTATTGTTCAATTGTAGTAGGTGGTTTTTAAATTGTACTTTTCAGCTTTATCTAGAAGTAATTGTAATAGGTACTCTAAGTATTCAAGTTAGAGTTAACTTGAAGTTGTCGCGATAGTTAGAGGTTGGTTGCCACAACGGGAGTAGAGTTAATCCGTAGATTTATAAAGTGTTTTGTAGATGTTGTTTTGGCTTAGTGATTTAGTGAAGTATTGGGGAAAATCCTATTGAGTAGTAGGTCGTGATTTTTTCACCTTTTGAGCCGGGTTTTTTCCACGTAAAAATCCTTGTGTTCTTTACTTTTCGCATTTACTATTTAAGCAAAAGTAGGTTAAGGAATACTTAGAAGAACCAGGTCCTTCTATAATCAGTGCACGCAAAAAATTGGACACCACACAAATCACCCCCCCCCCCTCTTGTGTGGTATTGAAGTTAAAACATCAATTGATATCAAAGAGGATTATCCTTGAAGAGGCTAAAACCTTAGGATAAGATCAAGATGAGTGCACCACCTGAAAACTGGGAAGGGTAATCTGCTGCTAGGACACCACTCTTCAACGGCCAGTACTACTCCTGGTGGAAAAAAAGGGATGAGAGATCACATTATAGGAGAGGATTATGAGCTATGGGACATTGTCACTGATGGTCCACTGGATACACTGAAGAAAAATGTTGAAGGAGCAAATGTGCCAAAGACAAGAGCTGACTGCACTGCTGAGGACTTGAGGAAATGGGAGAAGAATGCTAAATCCAAGAAATGGTTTGTTCGTGAACTTGGTCCAGATGAGTACAGTAGAATCCAAAATTGTACCATTGCTAAGGAAATTTGAGACACTCTGCAAGTGGCCCATGAAGGAACACCTCAAGCAAAGAGGTCCAAAGGAACTCTACAATATTCTCAATATGAGAAATTTACCCTGAAGGAAGGGAAAACCATCCAAGAGATGTACACAAGGTTCACTACATTGAAAAATGAACTAAAGTCTCTTGGAAGGATTATTCGTGAAGAAGACAGAGTTGAAAATATTTTGACAAGGGTTCTACCTGTTACTTGGGAAAGCAAAATCACTGCTATTCAGGAATCAAAGAACAATTCCACTCTTCCATTGGATGAGCTAATTGGAAGTCTCACTGCTTAGGAACTTAGGAGGCAAACTATGAAGATGGATCTACCTAAAAGGGAAACTGGCACTCAGAATCACTGAAGGTTCTGATCTAGAAGATGATGAAATGACTATGCTCACAACGGACTTCAAGAAGTACCTAAGGAGAGGAAAAGGTCCTTCAAGAAGTTGAAGCTACAGCAAGCCAAAGGTTCCTGAAAAGCAAACCAATGAAGGATGCTACAAGTGTGGGAAGACTGAGCACCACATCAAAAACTGCCCTCAATGTGAAATTGAATGGGAGAAGGAAAGAGATGAACAAAAGAACAGGAAGAAGAAACAGGTTCAAACCAAGAAAAACAAAGGATCAACAAAGGCTATGGTCACTGCTTGGGGAGAAAGCTCAGATNCGCTTAGGAACTTAGGAGGCAAACTATGAAGATGGATCTACCTAAAAGGGAAACTGGCACTCAAAATCACTGAAGGTTCTGATCTAGAAGATGATGAAATGACTATGCTCACAACGGACTTCAAGAAGTACCTAAGGAGAGGAAAAGGTCCTTCAAGAAGTTGAAGCTACAGCAAGCCAAAGGTTCCTGAAAAGCAAACCAATGAAGGATGCTACAAGTGTGGGAAGACTGAGCACCACATCAAAAACTGCCCTCAATGTGAAATTGAATGGGAGAAGGAAAGAGATGAACAAAAGAACAGGAAGAAGAAACAGGTTCAAACC
>ML424066.1:0-63681 GCA_005239525.1 Nicotiana knightiana
CAGATTATATTTGCAGCGCCCGTTTAGTCTTTCTATAAGACATAGTTGAGCGTGATCAGTGGCTCCTCGATTGAGAGCTTTGTTGGTGTAGTCTTCCGGTTCTCTAAGTCCAAGGAAAGTTTACGGGGACCATATGAGTAGGATCACATTCCTTGCAAGGAATTTGCACATTCAATCAAGCCTTCCTTCTCATCATCCTCATGGTTTAGCAACCCAGCTTCCAAAGGGTCCTCCACATTGATCATAACACTCGTGTCATAAACAATCACCTCCGTTACAATATCCACAAAAGAGAAAACTTCAATGCTATTAGGTTGCCTCATTGATTGGCACACGTGGAATACAACCTTTACATCGCCCACCCGAAAGGTGAGCTCCCCTGCTTCCACATCAATCAATGCCTTCCCCGTTGCTAGTAAAGGTCTCCCCAGTATGATCGTCACCTCATAGTCAACTTCACAGTCGAGAATTACAAAGTTGACGAGCAAAATATACTTGTCGCCCCCTTACTAGAACATCATCAGTAATCCCAACCGGCCTCTTCATTGTCCGATCCGCCATTTGCAATCTCATGGAAGTAGATCTAGGTTTCCCAATACCCAATGTTTTGAACACCGAATATGCCATCAAATTAATACTTGCTCCAAAATCACACAAAGCTTTTGCGAGATCGGCACTACCAATGGTGCATGGAATTGTAAAGGCACTGGGATCTTCTAACTTTGGAGACATGGAGTGCACAATGACACTCACTTGATGAGTCATTTTGATGGTCTCACAATTCATAGATATCTTCTTTGTAACCAAATCCTTCATGAACTTGGCATATCCCAGCATTTGCTCTAGAGCTTCCATCAAGGGCACAATGATTGACAAAATTTTCATCATCTCAATAAACTTCTTGAATTAGGTTTTGTTGTTTTGCTTGGCAAGCCTTTGAAGATACGGTGGAGGAGGCCATGGAAAAGGGGCCTTGGCTTTTGGTACTATTGTTTCCGATATGTCTATCACGTGTCCCCTAGACGGGTTCACATCATTTTGAGTCTTCTCCAAGTTGTCATCAATATCGATCCTCACTTCATCATTCACATTCTCATCATTATCTTGAATCCAATACAACATCATTACTCACAATCTTTCGTAGATTAGAGGAACTTGCATCTCCACCTCTACCGCTTCTTGTGCCATAGCTTGGCCTGTATTGTTCCTACCCTTCGGTTTTACTACCATATCACTTGGTAGTGCCCCCTTAGGGCGAGTATTCAATGCTTGAGAAATTTGACCCATTTGTACTTCCAAGTTGAGGATTGAAGTGGTAGGGAAGCTATTTGGACATCAGAGTCGGCACTTCTTTCCATCATCTGTTTGAACATACTCTCTATCCGCCCCATCTCATTGTTTGAAGAACTTTTCCCTTGAGATGGATATGGTGGTGGATTGTTGGGTTGTTGATACATCGGGGGCCTTTGAAAGCCCGACCTCTAGCTTCTTTGGTTATTATTATTCCAACCCCCGTTGTTTCCATTGCCTCCCCAGTTGTTATTGTTGTTGCCACCCCAATTAAATTGGTTATTTCCTTGATTCCCCTAGTTTTTGTTATTGTTCCCCCAATTGCTCGGATTGTTGTTGTTTCCACTATTCCAATTGCCTTGGCCTTGGTTGCTCCAGTTTTGATTATTCTCTTGTGATCTCCATTGTTGATTTGGAGCATTGCTCCATTGACCTTTCTAGTTATTGGCATATAAAACTTCCTCACTCTAATCATCATACGAATCGTCTTGATTGTAACCACTGCCACTTTGCTCATATTGATCTTGATTGTTTTGCACTTGTTGACCACACTGTCTCCTTTTGTTGACCACTAGATTCACCCCTTCCATGGCATTTACTTGCTTTGGCCTCTGAACTTGTTGAAGCTGAGCCTTTGCTAACTGGTTCATCGTAGTTGTCAACTCTGCTATGGCTTGTCCGTGATCATGAAGTTCCTTATGAAGATGGATGACATTAGGGTCACCTAGAGGAACATTTGCCTGACTTTGCCAAGCGGAGGATGTGTCTTCCATCTCATCTAATATGTCACATGCATCGGCATAAGGCACTTTCATGAAATTTCCCGCTGCTAGCTGATTCACCACGCACTGGTTGGTTGTGTTGATACCCCTGTAAAATATTTGCTGGACATTGCTTCAGTCATATCATTGTTGGGGCATTGTTTTACCATTGCCTGGTACCGCTCCTAGATTTCATGTAAGGGTTCATTCGGCTCTTGTTTAAAGGCTAAGATCTCATCCCGTAATACTGCCATATGACCCGAAGAGAAAAACTTTGCTATGAACTTATCAGCCAACTCATCCCAAGTGGTGATGGAATGGTTGGGTAGCCTCTCGAGCCAATCCAAAGCTTTCTCTCTAAGTGAAAATGAGAAAAGTATCAATCTCGGAGCGTCCTCAGATACATTCGTCTGCTTGCTCCCCCAACATGTGTCTACAAAACCTTTGAGATGCTTATATGCATTCCGATGGGGAGCTCCGGGGAAGAAACCCCTTTTCTCCAATAGAGTCAGCATGACATTGGTTATTTTTGAAAATCGCCCGGCCGAATCCGTGAAGAGACAATTGCACTTGCGTAGCCTTGATTGGGTAACACCCAGTGTGCTACCCTTAGAGGAGTTGGGGGAGGGTTTGGCACGTTGTCATTAGCGTGGCAGCCTCTTATTTGGACTTGAGGTTCTAGATTAACCTCATCCACATCATTGTCTTCTACCTCCTCTCCAGAGGAATATTTCCGAGAGCATCATTATGAGCCATTTGGTACCTAAAGAAGTTGACACACAAAAGTTAGAAAAACGGAAGGAAAGAAAAACAAAACTCACAAGTAGTTAGATAGATATCCAAAACCGTCTAACTCCCCGGCAACGGGGCCAATTATTGATCGATTCCAAACCTACACCACTATAGAATAGCGAGGATGGTCGATGAAATTTTACCCAACAAGGTCGGGATCGATTTTCACAGGGAGTTAATTGATTTGGAGTTAGGTATCTAACTAAATCTAGATGCGTGTGTTGTTCCTAATTGCACTTCCAAACATGGTTGTGATTAATTATACTTCTAAATTTTATACTATTGTATGCTAAGAGTAAGCTAAGTACAATATTTTTGGTGATACTTTTCAAGTGTTAAAAGGCACTAGGGCAGTGACTTCCGCCTAGGTGGATATCTAATGGGTATCGAGAATCTAGGGAAAGCTTGTTTTGATTGGGGTCGTGATATAACCATCACACATAAATTCTCACTCTATCTCGGTAGTTTGAGTGACTTTTCCCAATTTGACTTTCTCAAGTCCAAATGGGTGTTCATGCAATACAAATGATATTGGCTCAAGTCGGGTATTACTATCTCTAGGTTTAACCCATTAATTAGGGCTATCAATCTCTTGAATTCACCCCAGTTCCTTGTTAGCCTAATTTACCTAGACTTAGTCCCCCTTTCTCAAAAAGAGCCTATCAGTGTTTGCAACCACTAATTCAACAATTCAAACATGAATTGGGCTAAATATCACTAACCCATAAAAGATTAAGCCCTAAAATTCAAGACCCATTAAATACCCATAACATCAGCAGAAATCATAATATCAGCAGAAATCATAAATCTAGCTACTCATAGTATCAGCAGAAATCAAAGATAAAGAGGAAGAGTAAGCTATAATAATAAAGTAAAATATGAAAATCTAAAGTTTAAAAGTAAATCTACTACAAAATTGCCCAAAAAGGGAAAAACCATCCGTTCACGTGCTCTCTAAATTGAAACATCACCTAAAATTGACAAAAAGGTCTATTTATACTAAGCTGAAATTTTCGGACAAAAATACCCCTGCGAAGGTTTCGCGGCTGCGCAATTCTGACCGCGACCGCACTCCTGCTTCCGCGACCGTGTAATAATGAGCATGGTCCGCATTTCTTCATATCTGGGCTTGGGTAGAGCTTCGTTCCGCGGACCGCGTAATGTTCATCGCGTCTGTGTGAGATTCCTTCACGGCTGCATAATTTTGATGCGGACCGCCTTCTTCAATTATGCACAACTTGCAAAGTCTTTGAACTTTGACAAACATTCTTAGCGGAGTTCCAACCGTGGTTGCGTCAGTAATTACGCATCCTCCTCTTTTTGACGCAGTCAGCGTTGCTTCTTGTGCTGAAAACAACCTCTCTGATTCTCTAGTTTGCGTTCTGCGGATTAATGGAAGCGTCAGCGTTGATAATTTTGTGGCCGTATAGCAAAGGCTGGGATAAGAGCGCGGACCGCAATAGAAAAGGGCGGCCGTGAAATTATCAACGCTGAGGCTGCCATTAATCTGCGGACAGTGAAATGGAGAATCAGATAGGCTGTTTTGAGTAGAAGAAGCAACACTGACCGCGTCAGAAGGAGGCGGGCATGTAATTACTGACGCAACCACGATTGGAATTCCGCTGAGAGCGTTTGTCAAAGTTCAGAGACTTTGCAAGTTGTGCATAATTAAAGAAGGCGGTCCGCGTCAATATTACACGGACGCGATGAATGTTATGTGGTCCGTGGAGCGAATACCCAGACCCAGATATGAAGAAACACGAACCGCGCTCAGTATTACGCGGTCACGAAAGCAGGAGTACGACCGCGGTCAGAATTATGCGGTTGCGAAACCTCCGCATGGGTATTTTTGTTCGGAAATTTTAGCTTAGTGTGAATAGAACTTTTTGTCAATTTTATGTGAAGTTTCAGTTTAGAGAGCACGTGAACGGATGGTTTTTTCCTTTTTGGGAAATTTTGTAGTAGATTTACCTTCAAACTTTAGATTTTCATATTTTACTTTAATATTATGGCACTTCCTCTTTATCTTTGATTTCTGCTTATATTATGAGTAACTAGACCCCATAGGGTTGTGACCCAACCCTAGTGTGAGAATATAATGGGTCTTGAATTTTATGGATTATTATTTATGGGTTAATGATATTTAGTCTAATTCATATTTGAATTGTTGAATTAGTGGTTGCAAACACTGATTCGTGCCTTTATGACTTAGGCTCTTCTTGAGAAAGAGGGACTAAGTCTAGGTAAATTAGGCTAACAAGGAATTGGGGTGAATTCAAGAGATTGATAGCCGCAATTAAAGGGTTAAACCTAGAGATAGTAATACCCGACTTGATCCAATATCATTTGTATTGCATGAACACCCATTTTGACTTGAGAAAGCCAAATTGGGCAAAGTCACTCAAACTGCCGAGAGGGTGAGCCTTTATGTGTGATGCTTATATCACGACCCCAATCAAAACAAGCTTGCCCTAGATTCTCGATACCCGTTAGATATCCACCTAGGCGGAAGTCACTAACCTAGTTCCTTTTAATACTTGAAAATTATCACCAAAAATATTGTACTTAGCTTACTCTTAGCATAAGATAGTATTGAATTTAGAAGTATAATTAATCACAACCATGTTTGGAAGTGCAATTAGGAACAACACACACATCTAGATTTAGTTAGATACCTAAATCAAAATCAATTAACTCCATGTGAAAATCGATCCCAACCTTGTTGGGTAAAACTGTGCGACCATCCTCGCTACTCTATAGTGGTGTAGGTTTGGAACAGATCAACGCCCACATTTCAGTTCACAACCGCACGGACAATTCACCTACCAATAAATTTTTTATCATATTTCCCTGGCACCTCGTGCCCACATCATAATCCGCCCGGCAATATCCAGGTTCATAATTTCAACGTATATCTCACTATTATCAAATTTACTGAATTTATAAGATAAATTGCACAATATATAAAAGAAGTCACCAGAAAATCACAATATCACTTAAAAATCACCAACATAATATCCCCACATCACCACACATCATCCCTGACAATATCCATCATTGTCTCTCTTATAGCCACCTTTATCGCTCCTATATTAGCCTCCCTTATCCCTCGGTTTAATAGCCACCCTTATCGCTCCACCCAGACAATATCCCAACACATAACCACAGTAAAATGCCACTCTTATACCAACATAATATTAATAGTGGAATGCCACCCTTATCTGCCACATATTAGTTACCTAAATCACACAACAATTTGCACAGATATTACCACGACAACACAAAACAATAATTCATATTATAAATTGCCCATAGGCCACAACCAATTCCAGAGATACAACAAAATCAATTATTTTCATAGCAAATAGCCCAAGGCTCCTAATAAGTAGGGATTTTGACTGCTTATTTGCTCTCTTTTACTTGTGTTTTAGCTCGAAAAGGCTTAAAGGTATCCCGAGAACTAATGAAATGAGCTTTCTTGCAGGAATACTGGGAAACGAGCCAAAGAAGTGAAAATCAACTCAAAAAGGAGTCAAAATTGGACAAGGACCAAAACAGGGCAAAAGTGCATATAGTGTGGACCGCACAATACTGTGTGCGGCCGCAAATAATTAAGGAACCCTATCAAATTCAGATTCAGAGTATGCGGACCGCATAATATTGGTGCGGCAGCAGAAGAGAGGTTCAGAGACTTGGAAGTTTTGAGCAATATAAGTTGTGCGGCTGCAGAAGCTAGTGTGCACCCACATTCACTAATATGCGGACCGCAGAGGAGTAGATTCAGAGAACTTTAAAGTGAAGTTGTGCATACCACACGATTATCGTGCGGCCGCAGAAGCCAGTGTGCGGCCGCACTCACAAATGTGCGATCCGCAGAAGCATGTCCAGATCCCAGCCCCAGTGAAGTGTGCGTCCGAACTCAGAAATGTGCGGTCCGCACAACCTTCGCAGGGGCATTTTTATCAGATATTTTCAGCTTAGTATAAATAGGACGTTTTGTCATTTTTAGGTTAAATTTGTTTGAGAGAAGCACCTGTGCCGTTTTTCATTACTACTTTAAGTAATTTTATACTAGATTTTCTCCAAACATTAGATTTTCACCCCATAATTAATTATTATGGATCTATCTTTATTTCTTCTTTAATTTCTGCATTTTTCATGAGTAGCTAAATTTCTAGCTAGGGTTGTGACCCAACCCTAGAGTGGGTATTTGATGGGTGTTCAATTTAGGGATTGTTTGTGATTGGGTTAGTGATATTTAGCCTAGCTCTTGCTTGAACTCAAGAATTAATGGTTGCAAATATTGATTCATACCTAATTGACTTAGTCTCTACTTGAGAAAGAGAGACTAAGTCTAGGAAAACTTGGCTAAATAGAAATTGGGGTGAACACAAGAAATTGGTAGTCCCAATTAAAGGGTTGAATCTAGAGATAGTAAGACCCGACTTGAGATATTATCACTTGTATTGTGCAATATCCGTTTGGACTTGAGAAGCCAAATTACGCAAAATCACTCAAACTACCGGGAGGTATAGAGTGAGTACCCGGGTGTGATTGCTATATTACGATCCCGACCAATCAAACATGACCTAGATTTTACAACCCATGAGGTAGCCACCTAGGTGGAAGTCACGATCCTAGATCCTTTTATCATTTGAAAAACAACTCAAAAACAAAAATATTGTCCCTTATTTTTATACTTGCAAACAATAGAACAAAGTAGAAGTAGAACAACAATCAATATTGTGGAAGTGTAATTTGGGTCAAAACATACAATCACACTAACTATATACCTAATCTCATTTCTAACTTCCTGTGGATTCGATCCCGGCCTTTCTTGGGTTTATTATTGCATCGACCGCCTCACTACCTAATTGTGGTGTGGGTTTGGTCGAGATCAATTTTTGGCACCGTTGCTGGGGATTTAAACGGATTTAGCTATATATCTAGGTTTTTGTGTGTTCTACCTTTTTTTCCTTCCGAGTCACTAATTTTGTTTTTGAAATTGCTTATAGGTACGAAATGGCTCTCAACAACGAGCCCATCGAAAATTTGCCATTGGGGGAGGAGATAGACGATGATCAAGGAGATGAGATTCATCCTAAACCTCAAGTAAACAGGCAAGGCCGACCACCTCATGATGATATCCCAAACCGTCCCCTACCTCCACCAAGAGCGGCAACGCACCGGGTGTTGCCGAACGAGGGTTATGCCAGTGCTATAGTCCTGCCCTGTATTAGGGCGGGCAACATCCAAATCACCAACGTGATGCTTACATTACTTGAGCAACGGGGTTTCTTCACCGGAGCTCCAAGACAAAATGCTTACAAGCATCTCAAGGGGTTCGTCGATACTTGTTGGGGGAGCAAGCAAACAAATTCCGAGGATGCACTGCGTTTGAGGCTATTTCCCTTTTCTCTATGGGGTAAGGCTTTGGACTGGTTAGAGAGATTACCCAATCATTCCATCCATACTTGGGATGAGTTGGCCGAAAATTTCATTGCCAAATTCTTCTCTCTGGGGCACATGGCTACATTACGGGATGAAATTTTAGCTTTCAAGCAAGAGCCCAATGAGCCATTGCATGAGATTTGGGAAAGATATTGTACCATGGTTAAGGAGTGCCATAATAATGATATGACTGATGCCATGATCTAACAAGCCTTGTAAGGGGGATCAACACTACAAATCAGTGTGTGGTAAATCAACTCGCTGGCGGGAACTTCATGAACACGCCCTATGCGCTTGTGAAATTTTGGATGAGATAGAGGATACTTCATCGGCGTGGAAAAGTAGGGCCAATGTTCCTCAAGGTGACCCAAATGTCATTCACCTACACAAGGAGCTACATGATCATGGGAAAGCTATTACGGAGTTAACAACCACAATGAACCAATTGGCCAAGGCCCAGCTTCAACAGGTTCAAGGGCCGAAACAAATGAATGTTATGGAAGGGGTGAACATGATGATGAACAAGAGACGACAAAGAGGTCAATAAGTACAAAGTCATCCGGAACAATTTGAACAAGAAGATAATGGGTATGACCAAGTTGATTCATTTAATGAGCAAGAAGAAAAAGTGCAATATGTCAACAATTATCAAGGTCAAAGAAACAATGCTAAAAATCATCAACAATGAAGATCACAAGGAAGTCAAGGAAATTGGAACAACTAAGGACACCAAGGAAATTGGAGCGGTGGCAACAATAACAATCAAGGCAATTGGGGAAATAACAATAATCAAGGCAATTGGAGTAATCAAAGCAATTGGGGAGGCAATAATCAAAGCAATTGGGGAGGCAACAATCAAAGCAATTTGGGAGGCAACAACAATCAAGGGGGTTGGAACAATAACAATCAAGGTAATCATGGGTCGAGTTTTCAAAGGCCTCCGATGTATCAACAACCAAGCAACCCGCCTCCATATCCGTCACAAGGTCCTAGTTCTTCCAATAGTAAAATGGGACGAATTGGAAATATGTTTAAGCAAATGATGGAGAAAAATGCCGACTCCGATGCTCAATTGGCCTCCCACAACACCTCTATCCGCAATTTAGAGGTTCAACTTATCCAAATATCTCAAGATTTAAACACTCGCCATAAGGGGACACTACCTAGTGATACAGTGGTGAAACCAAAGGGTGTGAATAATACAGAGCATGCAATGGGCGTAACAACAAGAAGCGGAAGAAGTGGAGTTGCAAGTACCTTAAACCAAAGAATAAATGTGGATGATGATGTGTTGGTTCAAGAAGATGACATGCCAAGCAATGATGTTCAAGCTAACAAAGAGGTGAGGATTGACATTGATGAAAGTGTGGAGGAGACACAAGAAGAAGTGAGCCCGTCTAGGGAGCACGTGATAGACATACTGGATCCGATAGTGCAAAATACCAAGGCATCCATGCCAAGGCCTCCTCCTCCATATCCTCAAAGACTTGCAAAGCAAAATAGTGAGAATCAATTCAAGAAATTTATTGATATGATGAAGAGTTTGTCCATAAATTTGTCGTTGGTTGAAGCCTTAGAACAAATGCCGGGATATGCCAAGTTCATGAAGGATTTGGTAATAAAGAAGAGATCAATGAACTGTGAAACAATGAAAATGATACATCAAGTGAGTGTTATTGTGAACTCCATGGCTCCAAAGTTAGAAGATCCTGGTGCCTTCACAATCCCGTGCACTATTAGCAGCGCCGATTTTTCCAAAGCTTTATATGATTTGGGGTCAAGTATTAATTTGATGCCCTACTCTGTGTTCAAATTCTTGGGGATTGGGCAGCCAAGACCTACATCGATGAGACTACAAATGGCGGATCGGACCATGAAAAGGCCATTGGGGATAATTGATGATGTGTTAGTTTGGGTCGACAAGTTCATCCTTCCAGTGGACTTTGTGATCCTTGATTGTGAGGTTGACTATGAGGTGCCTATTATCTTGTGGAGACCTTTCCTTGCTACTAGGAAGGCTCTAGTTGATGTGGAAGCCGGTGGACTCACCTTCCGTGTGGGTGATAAAAAAATGGTATTCCCTGTATGCAAATCAACGAGGCAACCAAATAGCACCAAAGTTTGTTCGTTCATGGATCTAGTGACCGAAGTAATTGTTGATGACACAAGTGTTATGATGAATGTTGAGGATACCTTGGAAGCTTTGTTGCTAAATCATGATGAGGATGAGAAGGAGGGCTTTGTAGAATGTGTCAATGCTTTGCAAGGAATGGGGGGTCATATACTTATGAGCCCCGAAAACTTTCCTTGGATCTTGAGAACCGGAAGACTCCTCCAACAAAGCCCTCAATCAAGGAGCCTCCCACCCTGGAGCCTTTTCCTTCACACCTCAGGTATGAGTTTCTTGGCCCTTGTTCCACTTTACCTGTTATTCTTTCCTCGTGCTTAACTAATGTGCATGTAGACTCTATCTTGGAGGTGGTCCAAAGGAGGAATAAAGCAATAGGTTGGACATTGGCTGACATTCGGGGTATAATCCCCCCATCTTTTTCATGCACAAAATTATTCTGGAGGAGGATGCCAAACCCTCCGTGGAACATCAAAGAAGATTGAATGAAGATATGCAAGAGGTAGTGAAGAAATAAATCATCAAATAGTTGGACGTCGTGGTTGTTTACCCCATTTCTGATAGTTCATGGACCTCGCCGGTGCAACGTGTCCCAAAGAAAAGGGGCATGACTGTGATAACAGATGATAAAAATGAATTGATCCCCACAAAAACTATCACCGGGTGGAGAGTGTGCATGGACTATTGGAAGCTCAACAAAGTTACTCGGAAAGACTATTTTCGCTTCCATTTCTTGATCACTTTCACTTGTCCCTATGGCACTTTTGCATTCTCGCGGATGCTGTTTGGGTTATGCAATGCACTGACGACTTTTCAACGGTGTATGATGTCCATCTTCACCGATATGGTGGAGGACTTTCTTGAGGTTGTCATGGACGATTTTTCTGGGGTGGGGAATTACTTTGAAGAGTGATTGGACAACTTGGACAAGGTATTGGCAAGATGCGAGGAAACTAACTTGGTTTTGAATTGGGAAAAATGTCACTTCATGGTCGAGGAAGGCATTGTCCTCGGTCACAAGATTTCAAATAATGGTATTGAGGTTGATAAAGACAAAATTGAAGTGATACCCAAACTCCTTCCCCTACATCCGTGAAGGGAGTGAGGAGCTTTCTAGGTCATGCGGGGTTCTACCGCCGATTTATCAAGGATTTTTCTAAGGTGGTAAAACCCCTTGTGCAAACTCTTGGAGAAGGATTGCCAAGTTCCATTTCAATGAAGATTGTATGAAGGCATTCTAATTACTCAAGTATAAGTTGACTACTACTCCTATTATCACCGCACCAAATTAGAGCTTACCTTTGAGCTCATGTGTGATGTGGCAGTTGGAGCGGTATTGGGGCAACGTATTAACAAGATCTTCCATCCGGTCTACTATGGTAGTAAGACCATGAACGAGGCCCAAGTCAACTATACAGTGACCGAGAAAGAAATCCTTGCCATTTTCCTTGCTTTGGAGAAGTTTCGCTCGTACTTGATGGGTACAAAGGTGATTGTTCACACCGGCCATGCACGCTTCGATATTTGATGAGCAAGAAAGATTCTAAGGAAAGATTGATGTGGTGGGTACTTCTTTTACAAGAGTTTGATCTTGAGATTCAAGACCGCAAGGGGAGTGAAAACCAAGTGGCAGACCACTTGTTTCGATTGAAGGAGGAGGGGAGGCCGCATGATGGCCTTGAGATCAATGATTCATTTCCTGATGAGCAACTCCTATCCATTTATATGACCGGGATGCCATGGTTCGCGGATTTGGCCAATTATCTTGTGAGTGGCATTGTACCGAATGAGTTCTCTTCAAACCAAAGGAAGAAGCTCAAACGGGACTGCCTAGACTACTATTGGGATGAGCCCTATCTCTTCATAATTTGTATTGATGGTGTGATTCAAAGGTGTGTACCAGAATAAGAACAATTGGGAATTCTTGAAGCTTTCCACTCTTCGCCATATGGTGATCACCATGGTGGAGCGAGAACGGATACAAAAGTGTTAAGCTGTGGATTCTATTGGCCTACTCTTTACAAGGACGCTAGCGATCTCGTCAAGCATTGTGATGAATGTCAAAGGGCCGGTGGGGTTTCAAAGAAAAATGAGATGCCCCTCACCACCATCTTGGAGATTAACATTTTTTATGTGTGGGGAATTGATTTTATGGGTATGTTTGTGAGTTCATGTGGGAACACCTATATATTGGTAGTTGTGGATTACGTGTCAAAGTGGGTTGAAGCCGTGGCTTTGCCCAACAATGAAGCTCGGAGTGTGGTAGCATTCTTGAAGAAGAACATATTCATAAGGTTTGGTACTCTAAGGGCCATTATTAGTGATGGGGGATCACACTTCTGCAATAAAGATTTTGATACTTTACTCTCCAAGTATGGTTTCACTCACAAAGCATCGACCCCCTATCATCCTCAAGCAAGTGGACAGGTTGAAGTCTCCAACCGGGATATCAAGAGCATTTTGTTAAAGACCGTGAATGCCAACCAGACGAATTTGTTGAAGAAGCTGGATGATGCCCTTTGGGCTTATAGGACAGCTTACAAAACACCAATTGATATGTCTCCGTATCGGTTAGTGTTCGGGAAAGCTTGTCACTTTCCGCTGGAACTTGAGCACAAGGATATGTGGGCATTAAAGAAGCTTAATCTTGAGTGGGATGTAGCTGCCAACTTAAGGGTGGAGCAATTGAATGAGCTTGATGAGTTCCGGTTCCATGAATATTCAAGTTCGTCTTTGTATAAGGACAAGATGAAGTACCTCCATGACAAGTATATCTGGAATAAAGAATTCAAAGAAGGCGATCTTGTGCTATTTTTCAATTCTCGGTTGCGGATATTTCCGGGAAAGTTGAAATCTAAGTGGAGTGGCCCATTTGAAGTTGTTTATGTGGCACCCTTTGGTGCTCTAGATCCGAAAAATTAGAATGATGAGGTGTTTAGAGTAAATGAGCACCGAGTGAAACATTATCTTGGCAAGGTTGATGATGGCCACGTTATGGTGTTGCTTCATTTCAAGTGATTAATGGTAACTTGCATCGTACGCGACGTTAAATCAGGCGCTTCTTGAGCAACCCATGTTTCTTTTCATTTTCTTATTTTTCTTCGTTTTAGATAGGTTTTGTATTGAGCTAACTGGTTTTGAAGTGAATTGCAGGAATAAGTGTGTATTGCAGGAAAAATCTGGAAAAATTGGTCAAGTATGGAATTTATGCGGACCGCACAGAAGGGTACGCGCCACACAATTCCTTGTGCGGCCGCACAACTGGGTACCCAAAAATGTCAACTCTGTGAAGTTGGTTTTGCAGAAAAAGGGCCATTATGCGACTTCACTCAAAAGTTTGCAGTCCGCACAGGGTTATGCAGCCGCACTCATTTGTGTGCAGACTTCACAATAGTGTTCACTCTAGGTAAGAAGTGCGGACCGCACTCAGAAATATGCGGCCGCACTAAGGTTAGACATGAACCGCCTTTGCTAGGGTATAAATAGGGGTTCCCACTACTATTCACATTTCACGCTCTCTGAACTCCCAAGCCCTAGTAAAGACTATGCAATCCTAAAAAGTGTTCCAAAATCACACTCACTTCATCAAGCTAGATTCCTACTTGCATCACCCACTACTGGTATGTTCAATTCATGTAGATTTTTGTTCATTTTTCACAAATTTTATTTTAGATTTCTTTGAGTAGTTTCGTTAATTTTAGGCCTAAAAATGTCAAATGTGATTAATTTGTGCTTCAAAATCATGTGGGTAGTTACATACATGCTCATTAGGAACTGGGTAGACCAAATAATTGTGTCAGTTTGTGCACACCATGCTTAATCTTTGAAAATTTTGCAAGAACCTAACTTCAATGCCGATACAATTCAAATTGTGCGGCCGCACACATTTTTGTTCGATCCACAGAACCGGAAAAAAAGGGTCTAGGTATGGTTGAAATGTGCGGACCGCACTCAAAATTTGGCGGTCCACAAAAGAAGTGTGCGGCCATATAAAAATATGTGCGGTCCGCACTCTAAACTTCAGAGAACCAGTAATTTTAGTTTGGGACTTGTGCGACCACACTAAAAAAATGTGCGGTCCGCACTCTAGGTTATGCGGGCGCACTTCAAAAATGTGCGGTCCGCACTAGACAGTCTGCAGCTGTACTTAGATTTGTGCGGATCGCACTGCCTCAGTACTGACTACTTGTCTGCAACTATACTTCAACTGTTTTCTTTTCTTTGAATTCAACTGACAAATGTAACTTGTATTGCAGACAATGTTTAAATCTCGCGGTAGAGGTATTTCATCAAAAAGGAGGGGTGAGCCCTCCCGAGGTCGAGGTCGAGGTCGAGGCAAGAGTAACCTACCACTGGCCATTCAGAAAAAAATAAGCAAGAAAGCAAATGCAAGTAGAGTACCTGACTCCTCGGACACCAGTGAATATGCCCTGTCTAGGGAAATCTCCGAGGGTCACTCTATGGAGGTCCAGCCTGAACCTCAGTCCCAACTACCTCAACCCACTTGGCGCTGTCAACTGTGCAATGAGCCTACGGACAATTCCTCTGCTGAGTCTGATGCGGGAAGCCAGGGTTCTGAGCCCTCATATTCACCTACCCTCCGGCACCTATTGATATAGATGATGACGACGTCCCGAATAACGGTAGAGGGGGTGACACTCGTGTGGGTGGTCTTGAAAGGACAAAGAAGAAGGAAATATGGGAGGATATACTCGTCAGGTTGATAGAATTTAACAGATTCAGGGAGTTGTGGCCAAAAAGGTCGCTCACACTGGAGCGACAATTCTTGGTGATGGATTTGGATATTCATAATCCAAATGTCCTTAGGCAATTACAGGAACGAAAGGGGTGGAAGTGGTTCACTCACCCGGTCTTAGATGCAAATGAGCATTTAGTTAGGGAGTTCTACGCCAACATAGCTCATATCAAGGCGGGAACAAAATTGAGGAATTTGAAAGTTCGTTTTGATGCCGATACTTTGAATACTTATGTGGGATTTGAGCAAGTGGAAGTGGTCCAGTATTTGGAGAAGTTAGCTTTGGGCGAAGCATCTTGCCCTTGGCTAGCTGAGATTTTGGCTGCCCCGGGACCACCACCATGGATCACAGTAAGAGTGCCTATTGTCCGGGCCACCCTCAACTTCGAAGCTAAAGGGTGGAAAACTTTTGTGTGCAACAAAATTGATCCAAGCTTGAATGAGAATAACCTCCCACTTCCCTGAGCAGTTCTGGTGGCCTCTATTATGGTGGGGTACCCGATCAATGTGGTTGCTATCATGTCAACCAAAATCACATTGGCGGTTCATAAGAATGAAAAGTCTTACCCCTTTCTGAACACCCTCACAGAGTATTTCAATGATGCAAAGGTGGAGCCAAGGCCATATGACACAAAGGTAAAAGCTAAGAAGCCTTTTTCTTAGTATCACTTGTAGGGTGCGAACAACCCAAAGTTCAAAGAGACGGTCACTACCACAGCTGACCAGTCTGACGAGCCATCAGTGGTAGGTTCAGAGGCTGCTGCTGAGCCATCTTCAACTCCCATTCCTATCACAACAGCCGATTCTTCCTCCGTGACAGCTGCCATGTCACCACCATCATCCTCGAGGCCTCCCAGTTCAGTTTCAGTGCCATCCTCATCCACCTACCCTCTTACTGCGTTGCGAGTCTCCCAGAATTTGGCGAGTCTCAACAACTGGATGCAGACAACCACTTCTACACTGTCTGACATCTCCAGTATTGTTGCAGCATATTCTTCTACTCCAACAGTGCCACTGGTGCCTCTGTCAGTGGAGGAAACTTTGAAGAAGATTCTGGACAACCAGCAGACTATCATGGACACTATGGTAGCTCAGGGGGGGGGGTGCCATTGAGGAGTTGACCAAGCAAGTAAAGAAAATGAGAAAGTCTCAGGCTTCGTATAAGGTAGTGGAAAGTTTGAGACAAGAGGTGAAGAAGTTAGCAACAGCAGCTGACTTTCCCTTTGACCTATTGATGGAGACAAGTCCATCAGTACTGTCTGATCTAGCAGCACCATCAGTGGAGGCACCATCAGGAGAGGCTGGCCAGTCTGATGAGCCAGATCTCACTGCCCCCACTGCTGAGGAGATTCTCCAGATGCTCACTAACCCTGTGGTCCTCAGCCCCGAGATGATGATATACAGTTAGAGGAGACCGAGGGTGGTGATGTTGCTAGTCACCCCGAGACCACATAAGGAGTTTTCTTTACTCTTTACCCTCTTATGTTTTGTTTTCTAAGCATTGGGGAAAATGCTTGCTCTTTTTCTTGGGGGTGGTGTATTTTGATATTTTGATGATTTGGATGACTGTATATGACATTCGATTATATTTTGGGCCTGTAATAACTTAAATATTATTTTCCCTTTTTATTTTATATTTACTCTATCTCTCATTATGTATATAATCATCCCTCTTGTATATATTCATTTGTTTTAACTTTAGTAGTTTATTTCATAGCTTCGTCGTTTTGATTTCCTAATAGTATAGCTTCTTAATTACTTTATTAGATTCTTTTGAATTGTTAACTTCTTCTTATGTTTTAACGAACAATAAGCCTTTGGTTTTCTTAATGCCACGGTTCTTTCCAAGGTGGGTCTTGTGTGAACCGGGTGGCTCTTCCCAACGATGGATGGCATGAAAACCTTCTTAAGGGATTGAGTCAGTTTTTGATGTTTAGGTAAAAACAGTAGTGTAATGAATGAATAAGAGTCGAACATGTTTCACTTGGTACCAACACACTTAACTATGCGCTTATGGTTAAAAACAAGTTTTTGTATAGAAATATCTCTAGTTAGTGACCTTGTGAATTTTGTGTTGACTTAGGCAATCATTAGATGGTTTAGTTGAACCGTAAATATTTTCAATCTTGAATGCAGTCATTGTGGGCCCTCGACTTCTTTCTCTTTAACAATCCGGTTGTGTGAGAGGTGAAGCATTTGTTACAAGTCCAAGTACCCATGTGAATGGTCTAGAACTTGTCCCAAATGTGTTTCTAGACGAAACTCTAAGTTAGCTTGGATTGAGAAGTGGTTGTAGGCTCTCCTTGGCCCGTTTTGAAACCTTACATGGCCCACCAATGATATCATCCTTATTAAACCCTTTTGATACTAAAGCCTTTCTTTTCAACAACCACATTACAAGCCTTTAACCGTTTTATAGTGACCCTCTCTTGGCATTCGACTTTTCTTTAGCACTCATGTGATTCAAATGGAAGGAACATAAGTTTGGGGGAGAGACGAGGAGTTTAAAGATGGTTTCAAGGCACAAAAAGACAAAAGAAATGAAAAAGAGGAAAATCCAAAGAAAAGAGAAAGGAAGAACAAAGAAAAACACAAAAAGAAAGTGAATAATATGAAAGGGTTGAAAAGATGCAAAAGAAAGAAAAAGTGCAAAGCATGGAGAAAGCAAAGAAGGAGATCGTGAATAGCATGACAAAGAAAGAGTGATGTCAAGTCTCTCTAATCCCCCTAAGGTAAAAGAAAATGACTCAAAGAGTCGTTAAAGCATGAGCCATCAAGAAAATATGAAGTGCTAAAGGAAAGATGAACCGATTCCAATCCGATATTACCCTCCGTAATCCAAAAGCCTTCATTACATGCCGAAAAAGCCCTACGTGATTTCAAGTCGAGCAAGCTTACATTAGTGGTGATCTACATGAGGGGCGAGCATATGGTACTTAGAGCCGGGCTTGGGACATTCTTTTGAGAGTGATGAGCGAGTCTTCTTCGAGTCATTGTTTTGAATTCTTCATTCGTGAGCGAGATGAGCTTATCGAGAGTATAGGAGGAGGAGTTTGGGATCCACATCGACTTTCATGAAAGTGCGAGCTTCCTTTATGAACAAAGTCAACCCTTGATGCTCAAGTGTCACATTAGATCAATTGGTGCTTCAAATCATAGGCTTGTTAATGATTCATGAGCGTGTGGGTAATTGTTTGTCCCAATTGATTTGTGTTTTGACTTAACTTAGGCCAACTGAAATATCTATTTTTTTTAATGGAGGTGGGAATTGCCTTAATTTCTTGAGGACAAGCAAAAGCTTAAAGTTTGGGGGAGTTCATAAGTAAGGATTTTGACCGATTATTTTCTCTCTTTTACTTGTGTTTTATCTCGAAAATGCTTAAAGGTATCCCGAGAACTAATGAAATGAGCTTTCTTATAGGAATATTAGGAAACGAGCCAAAGAAGTGAAAATCAACTCAAAAAGGAGTCACAATTGGACAAGGACCAAAGCAGGGCAAAAGTGCGTATAGTGCGGACCGCACAACACTGTGTGCTGCCGCAGACAATGAAGGAACCTTGTCAAATTTAGCTTCAGAGTATGCGGACCGCATATTTTTTGTGCGTCCACAGAAGAGAGGTTCAGAGACTTGAAAGTTTTGAGCAATTGAAGCTGTGTGGCCGCAGAAGCTAGTGTGTGACCGCATTCACTAATATGTGGACCGCAGAGGAGTAGATTCAGAAAACCTTAAAGTGAAGCTATGCGGCCGCACTCACAAATGTGCGGTCCGCTAAAGCATATCCAGATCCTAGCCCTCGTCAAGTGTGAGGCCGCACTCAAAAATGTGAGGTCCGTACAACTAAATGAAGTGCGGTCGCAACCTAATTTTGTGCGACCACAGAAGGCCTAGTTGACCAGTCAAGCTCAGAGTGCTGAGCGCACTCAGAATTATGCGGCCGCACAATCTCCGCAGGGCATTTTTATCAGATATTTTTCGCTTAGTATAAATAGGACTTTTTTTTATTTTTAGGTTAAATTTTGTTTGAGACGAGCACTGGTGCCGTTTTTCTTTACTGCTTTAAGTAATTTTGTACTAGATTTGTCTCCAAACTTTATATTTTCACCCTATAATTAATTATTACGGATTCTATCTTTATTTCTTCTTTAATTTCTGCATTATTCATGAGTAGCTAAATTTCTAGCTAGGGTTGTGACCCAACCCTAGTGTGGGTATTTGATGAGTGTTTAATTTAGGGCTTGTTTGTGATTGGGTTATTGATATTTAGACTAGTTCTTGCTTGAAATCAAGAATTAATGGTTGCAAACATTGATTCATGCATAATTGACTTAGTCTCTACTTGAGAAAGAGAGATTATGTCTAGGAAAACTTGGCTAACAAGAAATTCAGGTGAACTCAAGAAATTGATAGCCCCAATTAAAGGGTTGAATCTAGCGATATTAAACCCGACTTGAGCTATTATCACTTGTATTGTGCAATGCCCATTTGGACTTGAGAAAGCCAAATTGGGCAAAATCACTCAAACTACCGAGAGGTCTAGTGAGTACCCGGGTGTGATTGTTATATTACGACCCCGACCAATCAAACATGCCCTAGATTTTACAATCCATGAGGTAGCCACCTAGGTGGAAGTCACGACCCTAGATCCTTTTATCATTTGAAAAACAACTCAAAACAAAAAATCCCTTAGTTTTATACTTGCAAACAATAGGACAAAGTAGAAGTTGAACAACAATCAATATTGTGGAAGTGTAATTTGGGTCAAAACATACATTCACACTAAATATATACCAAATCCCATTTTTAACTCCCTATGGATTCGATCCCGACCTTCGTTGGGTTTATTATTGCATTGACCGCCTCACTACCTAAGTGTGGTGTGGGTTTGGCCGAGATCAGCTCCACACAAAGTATGTAAAACCTCGATAACAACAACAAAGATGGAAAATGAAATCAACGTAAGATGACATTTTCTTTAATCCACATTTTCGATACATATATTAATACCTCAAGTTAAACTTACTTAATTGGAAAAATCCATACTATAATTATTTTCAAGAAATATCAAATCAACAAATACACGAAATTCACATGAAAATCCAAATTGAATTTGCACCAAATTATCATATAATTACAAACTCGACAAACAAATAATGAGGCATGGCAAATCAAGGATTTACTAAGTTCCAACTATTTTTCACTTTAATACATAAGGTTGTCTATGAAATTTAACCGATATAATTTGCACATATAAACCAAATACGTACTTATCACCTCGCGTACGTGGTTTTCAATCACACAAATTCCACATAAGACTCAATGCCTAAGGGATAATTTCCTCCACACAATATTAGGCAAGATACTTACTTGGCGAAGCTAATCCGATACTTTAAATGATCTCCGCGAGTGAAACCACCTCCGGGCGGCTCAAATCTGAAATTCGCCCCTTAATAATATTACGATGGTCCACCACACTAACCAAATTTCAATCTACCACAATGCAACCCAATTGCACCAATATTAGCAAGAGTTTTTATACTTTAAGTCATTTAGACATTTTATCAAACTCCTAGTAGGTATAAATATCTAAATCTCATAACCATAGAATTAGTTCATCCAACTACCACGATTTTCCATCAACTTATCCCACCTTCATTCTTAAACAATTTATAACTTTCAACATCACATGTATGACCATCCATCCACACCTAACCAACAAAATTTTATCAAATAATCACCTTTCAATCTCTATAATAATTATGTATTTAAATTGGGAACTTATGGCTTCCAATCACCATACCAAGAGTTCCAATACTTAATTCATACTCATATTCCCATAATAAATCCGTACATATAAGTCTAAGGGTGTAGGATTACCTTTTGGAAGAAATCTTGCAAAATCATCCTTTGAGTTCTTGAAGAAATTTCTTGAAGATCAAGGTTTTTTAAGTGTAGGTTTCATCAATACTACTATAGAAATAATGGAATTTCACACCAAGATAATGGGGATTGCTTACCTTGAAGAAGAGAGGAGTTGGTGGTCTTGAGAGAATGGAGAAGAGCTCCAAAATTCGTTCAAATAAAGTGGGGATAATAACCCCCGAAAATAGGGCAGGGTTATAAAAAATAATAGATTTTTCACAGCCGCGGCGCATGGGGAGGCGCGGTAGTGTAAAATTCTGTCAGTTTTTAGTAATTTGGTCATAACTTCTTGTAGGAGTGTCCAAATAACGAACTGTTTGAAGCGTTAGAAACTAGGCTCGAAGAATTTAATTTGATAGGTTATGCATCACACAACTCCTTATATATGTAGATATGCTCATCCAAAGTTCGGTCTTGTGCGTACTCATTTGAAACTTTAGTCTATCATGTAATTTTCCAACCTGACTTAGACTTAGGCCTCTCCTTAGATCCCAAATCACTTATAATATGCCTCATACACTTATTATCATATCCAATTGATATCCATCATATTAATAGTCCTCATGTGCATAAAAAATAATATAATTAGCGTACATCAACTTTCTTAATAGCGCTTAAGTACTTCGAAATTTTTCGGGGTGCTACATAATCATACATGAATTTGATCATGGCAAAGCATAAAAGATTTACCTCTTCAGGTGGTTATAATTTTTTACAAACTTTATTAGAATTATGAACAAAATTTATTGTCTTTACTTGTATTTAAAATTAAATTATAGAATTTCAATAATTTAAAAGAGAAAAATAAGGTGAGATACTCACCTTAAATCCAGAATTTATTCATGAGGGAAGTTCATGGAACAATTGACAATCATTATTCCCAATATTATGTATAAGTTTATCAACATGCACGAATCCCAGAGCCTCTACTCAATTGGTTGGAGTCTCATGCTGATAACGTGTAATAAAATAATAAAAGAAGAAGAAGAATATTGCAGGCAAAAGTAGGGAGAGTGAATTCTTATTGATTTGAGATAATTTGGAATGGAATAGAACCCCTCTATTTATTGGGAAAAAGTTACATAGCCACCAAGTAAAAAACCCTAAAATCTCTCTAAAATATAAACATTCACCTTAAATACAATTCTATTTATAACATAAACTTTGAAGTTTAAAGTTTTAAATTTTAAATTTGAATTTCAAAATTTGAAATTAAGTGGCTACAAAAAATTATTTACTACGACCAATAGGCAATATGTAAAGGATCAAACTCTAAAGGCTTTCATTTTATATTTTCATTAAATAATAAATAGTACTTTAAATTAATTTGCAAGTTCTATTTTGATTTTTTTTATTTTTGAACTTGCAAGTTATAAAAGTTTACAACAATTATAAAAAATAAGAAAGAGTACATCACTTGATTTGCATCATTTTGTAGTTCATCCATGTCAACATGAGTTTCTTGATTTCCGACATTGCTTGAACCGGAACCATAAACCATTATATGTCAAATTTCTTGGTCCTCCGCTTCATCTACCTCTTCACGCCCTTGATTTTGCCGTTCTGATCTTATCCAATCTCTGAAGCACACTAGAATTTTCGTAAAAATTGCATGGGGCGCCCTATTTGGTCGCCTCCATTTAACCTATACCCACTTTTTAAAAAAAGTTTTAACTTGTACCCAGTTTTAAAACAATTTCAGGCCTCTTTCTCCTCCCCTTCTCCTCCTTCATTTTCTTCTTCTTCTTCTTCTTCTTCTTCTTCTTCTTTTTCTTCTTCTTCTCCTCCTCCTCCTCCTCCTCTTCTTCTTCTTCTTCTTCTTCTTTTTCTTCTTCTTCTTCTTCTTCTTCTTCTTCTTCTTCTTCTTCTTCTTCTTCTTCTTCTTCTTCAGGTGATAATGATTTTATATGATGGCTGTAAATATATTTTAATATAGTTTATGATGTTTTACAATAGTGAGATGTTATGACAATTTATTTTTTACTATTGTTTAGGGTTTTTTCTTCTTATTTTTATTAATTGCAAAATGGGTTCATTAGATTTATTGTTGTTTTGACAAATTGATGATTGAGGTTTGTTCCTGATAATATTTGGAGGTTATGTTTCTAATTTGAGCTCATTTGGAATAGATTTAAATATTAAATCATATTGGATTGTTATAATTCGAAGAATAAATTTATATTTCTGGGTTTCACTTCAGACTTATTGGTCTTAAGTGAATGAAAACTTTTGTTGCACGTCAGACTTTTTGGCCTTAATTGCATCTGAAGTGCAATTTTTCCCTTCAGGCTTATTGGCCTTAAGTGTAGCAAAACGTTTGTTGCACTTTAGACCTTTTAGCCTTAAGTGCATCTGAAGTGCAATTTTTCCCTTCAGGCTTATTGGCCTTAAGTGCATATGAAGTGCAAATTTTCACTTTAGACTTATTAGCCTTTAGTAAATGAAAACGTTTGTTGCACTTCAGACTTTTTGGCCTTAAGTGCATCTGAAGTGTAATTTTTCACTTTAGACTCATTGGCCTTAAGTGCATTTGAAGTGCAATTTTTCACTTCATACTTATTAGCCTTAAGTGGATGAAACAATTGGTTGCACTTCAGACGTATTTGGCCTTAAGTACATTTGAAGTGCAATTTTTTCACTTCAGACATTTTTTCTTTTAACTTCAGACCCGACAAGCTGAAGTTGATCGTAAAGTGGGTACCTTGCAAACTTTTTTGCAAAGTGAGTATAGGTTCAATTGTGACCCCAAAACCAGGTATAGATGCAAAAGCCCCAGAATTTTTAAAGCATTGCTCCCCAATGAATGACGGGTATCTCCTAGTTGCTCCCTTACTTTGATTAATGTGCTCTCTCATGTGATTGTTGAAATAGGCACATTTAACACATCTCAAGCCATGGACGAAAGAACAGGAAATTCATTTGCGTTGCTTCTCCACCAACCCAACGATAGAAATTCCTTTGTGCGGGTCTCTAGTGACTTTTGCAAGTAGAATTGGAGTTCATCAGTATGCCTGCTACTGGTTTGTTGATGCTCTCCTAGTATAGGACAAATCAAATAATTTTCAAAACCATCATTATCCTCCAAAGCACCGGTCCCAAGTGTTGAAACTGAAGTTGAAGGAATATTTGCATCTACAGTAGCAGAAGCATCAATAATGTTAGCATAATAATTATATAAAGTTTGTAAATGTTTGTGTCGATCAGAATTGAAAGTTTTAATATCAAGGGTTTCAGTTGGTCCAATATCCATATAAACATATAAGGCAGTGATTAATTGGCGACAAGTGGCCATTTTGATAGAAGGGTTTAAAATAACACCAATTAGGTAAATAGGGGGAATTGGGTAGAAGTCTTTTTTAAATTTATCCAGCACAGATTCAACAATATAAGTATATCCCTCTTTCTTCTTCAAATTTGTGACGACCCGATAGGTCGTTTTGAGTATCTGTACTTCGCTCGATATTGTGATGACCCAAAAGGTCATCCTGTATATTCTATCTAATTCTATGTTCCGAGGTCGTGAAAACCTCCTTCTATCTCACCTTGATTTGCTTGCGTAGCCCGGGCGTGTAGCTGGGAAGCTTTTATGTGAAAGCTGAGAAAAATAATAATTTTGTATTCGGAATTTAAATAAAGTTGACTTCAGTCAACGTTTTTGGTAAATGGACCCGGACCCGTGATTTGACGGTCCCGGAGGGTCCGTAGGAAAAAATGGGACTTGGGCCTATTCTCGGAATCGAATTCCGAGGTCCTAAGTCCGAGAAATGAATTTTTAAAGAAAATTGTTTTCTGAAAAATAGAAAGGTTTATGAAAATAAAATTCTAGGTGAAACCTGTGATATCGGGCCCGTATTATGGTTCCGAAGCCCGGTACAGGTTCGATATGATTTATATGTGTTATCTGTGAAATTTGGTAAGAAACGGACTTAGTTTGACGTGATTCGAACCTTAAATGCAAACTTAATGTTTATAGAAGTTTTGAAGAATTTTCATGGACTTTTAGTTTAATTCATCGTTTTAGTGTTGTTTTATGTGGTTTGAAACCTCGAGCGAGTCCGTGTTAGGTTATATGACTTGTGTGTGTGGTTGGACGGGGTCTCGGGGGCCTCGGGTACACTTAGGATGCTCATCGGATGTTATTAGCACTTGGAAGACAGCTAAACCGTTGCTGGTTCTGGTGTCTCGCACCTGCGATGGACCTTCCGCAGGTGCGGCGAGGAGCTCGCAGGTACGGACTTGGCCCAATCCCCCAAATCCTCGCAGGTGCGGACTTGGCCCAATCCCCCAAATCCTCGCAGGTGCGGTCAGTTTTCTGCATATGCGGAGCCGCAGAGGCGGCCATTTGACCGCAGGTGCGACCCCAGACCTTTTAGTGGGTTTTCGCACCTGTGATAGTATTTCCGCAGGTGCGGTCCCAGGGGCACAGGTGCTGATATTGCTCGGCAATTATATCAGATTCGAGGGCTTAAGCCTATTTTCACCATTTCGAATTTTGGAGCTCAGGAAGGGCGATTTTGAAGACTTTTGCACCTGGATAACTTGGGTAAGTGATTTATAACCTACTTAGATCAGTTTTCATGATTCCTAACTTAAATTTGGTCCTTAGAATTCGAATTTGGGTGGAAGATGTCGGAAAAATTTGATAAACTTCATAGACCAAATTATTGAGTTTTGATTGGGTTTTTGACCTTCGATTTGAGAGATTTTCATATGTTTACACTCGTGAGTGAATGGGTGTCCGGAAAATATAATTTTTACTCGATTCCGATACGTGGGGCCGGGGAACTTTCTGGGCGAATTTCCTAATTTCGCGTATTAGCTTCGAACTTATTAGTCATTTGGTTTCCTTGTGATGATATTTACTCTATGCAATCGAATTGTCTAGATTTGGACCACCCAGAGTTGGGTACTCGTGGCAAGATCATGGTATTGAGTTGATTAGTGCAGTCAAGGTAAGTATCTTGCCTAACCTTGTGTGGGGGAACTACCCATTAGGATTGAATCTTCTATGTTGATTGTAGTCCGCTTACGCGAGGTGACGAGTGCGTACTCGAACTTATTTGCAAATAGATCGCCCTTCAGGGATTTTAGGTTCTTATGTTCCCCGTATATGAATTGAACTTGTTATATCTGAATTCCTGATTTCTAGTCGCATCTCTTCCTGCTCAATTATAAGTACTTGCGTAGCATTCCTTGTTTATTATTGGATCTTAATTGACTTAAATGAAGACTTTGCCTTTCCTACCGTTATACTATATCTTCCTTCATACGCTGCCTATGTGACTAGAACTAGTATAATCTCGCTCTATAAATGTCTAACAAGAAATTGGAATATCTATACGTTGGTCAAGCATGCCTGTGAGTCGTACATTGTGACTTAAATGATTTTCCTCTTAAGTACTACTTAGGTTTAAATGACGACCGCCCATGTTGATGGCATTCTTTGATGTTGCCTATTTACTGAGCATTTGTTCAAACTGAGTTTATTCGGTGAAGCTAATTGTCTAAGTGAGATTGGTTATAGCTGATTCCCTTGCCAGGATGATTTGGTTTCTTGGTTGCGAACTTGAATATATAGAAGCGTTGCTATATTTGTCTTGTTTTCCCCTCGTTACGCTGTTTTCTCTTTGTGATTGGAATTCCTTTCAGTGGCTACTTCTTATGAGTTTTTACCATTTTTGTGATTTAAGTCTTTGTATTGATTTGCTCATCGCACTTTGCATCCAGTCTTGCTTGCTTTTGCGCCGGTTGTGGCAATATATGTTGTTTCTGTTGCATTCTGGTTGTTTTCCTCAGTAGCTGCATTGCATATTTAAATTGGGACTACGGACAGAGATCTGGGAGCTTTCCCTCTGTACTGCACTGCATATTTAAATTGGGACTACGGACAAAGATCCGGGAGCTTTCCCCCTGTACTGCATTGTATTTAAATTAGGACTACGGATAAAGATCCGGGAGCTTTTCCCCTGTACTGCATCGCATATTTAAATTGGGACTACGGACAGAGATCCGAGAGCTTTCCCCCTGTACTGCATTGCATGACAAATTCTGAGTTGCGGACTGAGTTCCAGTGGTTTTATCATTGAGGAGATTCGGATCGAAAGATCTATATATAGTGAAAAGTATAGCTGAAAAGCAATTATCTCCAAGAAAAGTTATATCTGAAGGACTTCTAATCGAAAGTATATTTGAAAAGTATTTGTCTTGCAGAAAAATGATATTTGAAAGAGCAGTATTTGGGAAAGTTTATTTTGAACATCACATATTTGATGATATTTGAAAGAGCAGTATTTGGGAAAGTATATGATATTTGAAAGAGCAGTATTTGGGAAAGTATATTTTGAACATCACGTATTTTGATGATATTTGAAAGAGCAGTATTTGGAAAAGTATATTTTAAACATCACGTACTTTGATGATATTTGAAAGAGCAGTATTCAGGAAAGTATATTTGAACACCACGTATTTTAAAGAGACTATGTTTTAAAAATTTCTCTTTATAAAAATATATATAAATATACATTCAGAGGAAGTTTGTTTCAAGGAAGAAACTTATCTATTCCGAAATGATTATATCTTTAAAGCTTTCAAAATAAAATCACGATTTAAAGGTTTTCACTCGAAGGTTTGACCAGTTTTATTGAGTTATTGGTTAAGGCCTGACGTGAATAAGTTGATGCAGTGCTGAGTTGCTAGTGTTTTTATTGGGTTGTGATTCCCTCCATTTAGATTTCATCCTTTCCATTCTCTTTGCGTACTTCTATTATGCTGTAACGACCCGACCGGTCGTTTTGAGCTCTAGCGCGTCGTTTAGTGGTTTGAAGTTGTGAGAAGCTCCATTTCAGGTATTATGACTTGTAGGTGTGGTCAGAATTGAATTTCGGGACTAGGGCGTATGTCTGGATCGGGTTCTGGATAACCCGGTAGCGTTTCGATGCATATTATGGAAGTCAGCATTTTTGAAGAAATTTCCAAAGTTTGGCCTGAAGTGCATTTCAGTGATGTTGATGTCCGTTTGGAATTTCGAGTCTGGGAATAGCTTCGTATGGAGATTCTGGAGTTGGGAGCGCGATCGGAAGTGAATTCGGATGTCAGGAGGTCGTTTTGAACTCATTTGGCTAAAGATAGAAATTTTGAAGGTTTTTGAGAAAATCTGACCGGAAGTGGAAATTTTGATATTGGGGTTGGAATGCGATTCCGGAAGTTGGATCAGGTCCGCAATGTCGAATATGACTTGTGTGCAAAATTTGAGGTCAATCGGACGTGATTTGATAAGTTTCGGCATCAAATGTGGAAGTTTGAAAGTTCTAAGTTCATTAAGCTTTAATCGGGCTGCGATTCATGATTTCGGCATTGTTTGATGTGATTTCTAGGCTCGAATAAGTTCGAATGAGGTTTTGGGTCTGGTTGGTAGTTTTGGTTGAGGTATCGGGGCCTCGGGCGTGTTTCGAATGCTCAACGGGTCAATTTTTGCCTTGAGAAGGTTGCTGGGTTTCTGGTGTGAGTGACGCAGGTATTTACTCTATGCGATCGCGTGAGTGGGTGTGCGATTGCATAGAAGGATTTGGAGGCTACTTGGATTTGGCCTGTGCAATCGCGGGTAGCTGTTTGCGATCGCATAGAAGGATTTGTGAAGGCTGCTGGATTGCCCTATGCAAACACAAGATCTGATGTGCGAACGTATAGAGGAAAAGGGAGCTGGGGGCCTGGGGAGTGGTGGCTCGAGGAAGCTCTGCGAACGCGCTCGTGGGTATGCGAACGCATAGAGTAGCTGGGGCCTGGGCAGATTAGTTTATAGGCGAAATTTGTGGCCATTTGTTCATTTCTTCCTTGCTTTGGTCGATTTTTGAAGAGCTTCAAGAGAGGATTTCTTCATGCAATATCTAGGTAAGTAAGTTCCTCCCATTTTTAAGTTAAATACAAGATTATATGCATGAATTAGACATGAAAATTGGTAGAAAATTCAGAAATCTTAAAGGAACCTAGAAAATTGAAATTTGGATTTTTAGCCATGAATTTGAGCATGGAATTTAGTATAAATTGTATATTTGAACTAGTAAAGCTATGGGTAGAATGTATCTTCGAGTAATTTCGGATTCCGGGCACGTGGGCCCGAGGGTATTTTTGTCATTTCACAGAGAAGGGTAGGGAAAATTTATAATTTGGAATTTTTGTAAATATTAGGGTATATTTTCATTTGTTTGCCGTTATTTGGGTAGTTTTGGGGCGTTGTGCGTCCGTTGGAGTCGTCGGAAGGGCTTGGAAGCCGGTATTGGAATTTCGGAGCGAGGTAAGTCTCCTTTCTAACTTTGTGAGGGAAAATTATCCTCCTAGGTGAACTAATTAAGTATGTGTTACTATCTTCGGGGGCTACGCATGCACGAGTTGATGGGAGTCCGTGCGTAGCTACTATTATGCCATGTCCGGGTAGCCTAGGACCCACTAGCATGCCTTACCTGTTATACCTGTGATCTTGTCTGTGATATTAGACTGCTAATATAACCGAAATTGTAATTGAATGACTAAGGAAGATTAGAGTTTATTTTTCTAAATCATCTAAAAAGAGAATTGATTTCCTTCACGGGCAAATTGTATTTCCGGATAAGGTTGTATTATCAAACATTATAAAAACTTGGCAAGTGAATTTCAAAAAGGATTTAAACACTATTTTATGGTTTTTAAAAGAGAAATATGTCATTTACTTGAGTATTTGTTTTCCCGACGTATTCGGGGTGGACTGTTGATTGTTCCTGACTGCATGTGATCGCTTCCCAATTTATATTCCGCGAGCGGAATGTTATTCCCCCACTCTCATGGGAGCAGGTCGTACGCCACGGTGGATTTAAAATGCACTTTTGGTACGGATTGTTCGATCCTAGGCAGTGCATAGACATGAAATATATTGAGTGGTGCACTTATGGGACGAACCGTACGATCCTCGGCAGTGCACATCGATGATTATTGTATTGAGAGATGCACTTTTGGTACGGGTCGTTCGATCCTCGGAAGTGCATAGACATGAGTATTTTATTGATAGGTGCACTTTTGGTACAGGCCGTTCGATCCTCAGCAGTGCACAAAGTTGATTATTATGACGGCTCAGGCCGATTGTCCTTATCCCGTATGCGCATGCTAAATTGTTAAATGTTTTTCATGGACTTTTAAAAGTGACAAGATATTTGGGGAAAAACAAAGAGGAAATTATTTATTTAAAATATTTGGGGGAAAATGAGGAAGTGGTAACTATTTGTTTATTCCCAGTATTTACTTGGATTTCAGTGCCTTATATATATTGCTGCTTTGCTACCTTTACATGCCTACCGTGTTCATCTTATGGTGTTAATCAATTTTCTGGCCCTTAGTGAGTGTCTAATTCGACCTCTCGCCACTACCTCTCTGAGGTTAGGCGGGCGACTTACTGAGTACACGTTGTTTTTTATACTCATGCTACACTTGTTGTGCATTTTATTGCACAGGTACTTTCATAGCAATGTGGAGTATTTGGAGACTTAGGCGAGCTGCATCATCCGGAGGCGGTCCGCAGCTAACAGAGTCTTCCTCGTACTGTATTTATTTTTATTTTGAACTTCTTTGTCCAATTTGTATTTCGGACAGGCTTTGTGATGATTGTATAAATTTTTAGAAATTGCTCAAGTACTTGTGACACCGGGTTCTGGGATGTGTTGGGATATATTTGTTAAAGTGTAATATTCGAACTATTGTTTTACTTGACACATTTTATTTAGTTAGCATGTAATAAAGTGAAAGGAAATGATTTTTCATAAATGATAAACAGGAATTTATTTCGACTAATTAATGATTGGCTTGCTTGACAATGGTGTCCGGCGCCATCACGACCGTAGGGATTTTGGGTCGTGATAACATGGTATCAGAGCGCTGGGTTCCCGTAGGTCTCACGAGTCATGATCAAGTCTAGTAGGGTCTTGTGGATCGGTACAGAGACGTCTGTACTTATCTTCGAGAGGCTACATGGCTATTAGGAGTACTTCCCTTCTTAATTCCTCATTGTGCGATTTGATTCCTTTGAGTCTTATGCCTATGTTTGTTTCTACTCAATCTTATGGGTCGCGAAGCGCTTGCTATGAATCAGGAATTTGAGGAATTGAAATGGTGCTACGGGTGTAATTCGAGATATTTCCACGTGTAATTGGTTGGGGCTGTTGTTACGGCCCTACAAAAGAATAATATGTTGTTTCAGCTCAGTAGTTGTGTTTCTGAGAGCGTTAAGGCTATGCTCAGGTAGTGATGATGCTGGAAATTGGTTATCGTGTGATGTCGATATGATGATAGAATGCCTGCCCGTATGTTGGGAGTGATGAATGGTTTGAAGGGAGGTCTTCTCAGAGGGTGATTTCAAGATTTCGGTATTTTAGTCCCGGCAGAGGAAAGACATTTGGATTATGAATGGTCCGATTGGGGTTGATAAAGTAGTAAGACTTGGTGTCTTCAAGTGAGGTGGGATATGCACCAGTGATGTGAAGTCATCGTCATTGATCGAATGGAATGTGTTAAGTTTGTCGGTGCTATGGTTTCTTCGGTTGCGTGAGTTCAGAGCATTGAGAAGAAGTATTGAAGAATGCGGTTGGCAGAGAATGATCCTGAAGTGAGGCTAGGCGGTGGTTCCATTTGTAGGAGACCAGGTGTAAGGAGCGAAAGTCGAGCAGTCGCAAAGTGGGGAAGTGAGGCTAGGCGGTGGTTCCATTTCTAGGAGAGCAGGTGTAAGGAGCGGAAGTTGAGCAGTCGCAAAGTGGGGAAGTGAGGCTAGGCGGTGGTTCTATTTCTAGGAGACCAGGTGTAAGGAGCGGAAGTCGAGCAATCGCAAAGTGGGGGAGTGGCAGCATAGCTTGGAATTTGGAGATATTGTCGCGCACTTAATAGATGTCCATGAGGAGCAAACGAACTAGTAAAGTTGGTAAATAAAGCAGGGGGATGGGGTATTGCAGTCGCAGAGAGCGTGCATTTCAGCATCGTTGGAAGGTGTCTGCCCACGAGTGATTTCCACAGGTGGGTTATCTTCTGTGAATAGGTTAGCGGTGGCATGGTTGGCAGGTCTTGGTGAGGGGTTCTAGTGGCCATTCGGTAGGAGGCAGAATGTGTGAATGATGCTAGAGAGTTTGAGTATTTAGGGAGTGCTAGTAAGAGAATTTGGAATAATTGGACGGATTGGTCGAGCAAGATCGTGTTATCAAAGGAGAAAGGATCTCGGCAGGGTCTAGAGTGGTGCAAGGAGTAGCTTCGGGCTAAGTGGGGGAGTCCCACCATTTGCAGTTGGGTTGTAGGGTTGTCTTCTCATAGGGTTGCGGATTGTCGGCGTGTTGGAAAGTTATTTCAGCTAAGGGAAGGAGTAAAATGGTGATTGTGCGTGGGATTTGATGAATGTGTGCAAAATTTGGCACTGTCGGGCCAGGGTTAGGCTTTGTAAGATTCAAAATTTTGCCTAAGGCATAGGGGAGTTGTCAGGGTAGTGACTTAGTCGTGCTTCAAGGAAAAGGGTGTTCAGGTGCTAGAAGAGCCTTGGAGTTGATTGTATTCAGGGACAGTCAAAGTGGGTGACTCTCAATAGCAGTTCTGGTGAATTCAAAAGTTAAGAATGCAGCGTTTAAGGGTTTCAGACAGCAGTGTGATAGAGAATTGAGCTTTTGCAGAGTAATTTCTGAGAAAAAGGAGACTGGTTGGAATGTTCTATGGTGTGTTTCAGCATACAGGATAGTATTGGAGGAGTGGGAGAAATAAGCTCCGGATTGTAGAAAGATGATCAAGATGGTATGAGACGCGTTGCGGGATTTAGGCAGCATAGTCTCGTGAATCACGATCACTCGGGATGAGTGAGGGTTGAGCTTGCTATGAGTTGAAGGAAGTTGCTATTATTCCTGAAATGAAGATGATTAAAAGCAAATAGATTGATTAGCCATGGTTGAAATGGCACATTTTCGGCAGTGATCAGTTCCTTCGGTGTGATTAAGTTATGCATGTGGTTTGCGCCGGTGTGTGCGGGGCTGGTCGGCCGTCGTAATGGATTCCATGTGGGAGCATTTGAGTGATATGTCCTGTCAAGTATAGGCGTATCCCAGAAGCGTTATAGTGGTATAGACTACTACTTAAGGATTTGCATGTTGGGTGATTGTGGGAATTCACTCGTGTGTTGAGATGGTACTCTTGAATTGAGTTAAGTAAAAGGTTTCTATATGATGAAGTGTTCACCCTATTGGTGGTTCAGAAGTTGTGATGGAATTCTTGCGCTACCTCATATTGGCATGTTAGGTGCGGTAAGCAGTATGTAACTGGGAGTGAGAATCGAGATTGCGATTCGGTGTTGATAAGGATGTCATGAGCTCGGAAGAGCAAGAAGGAGTGATTTGAAAGTTCATAGAAAGCTGGTGTTATCTTCAGTCTCACATGAGATTGATATTCGGTGGAAGAGGCTTTGTACCCTTGTCATGGGTTCTTAATATGTCTTGTTGCCTTGTTTGGAAGGTCGTGGATGCATGACTGTGAAAAGATTGTGTAAGTGTGACATGTAGTCACTTGAAGGATTGAAGATTTGGAATGAGTATAAGTAAGTGCAATATTGTTTATTTGAGAATTTATGTCTGGAGGGCGTTCGGTTCAGTTGATTGTGGATTATGGGGTGTTTGTCCCGGTGATGATGCTTGTTCTCGTGTATTATGAGAGAAAGTAGGTTAATATGGACCCAGGTAAAAGCTATTAGCTTAGTTTGGTGCGAGCAAGGTAGACTCGATGCTTGTGGATGGATATAAATATGATTATGGGCTTCATGTTAGGCAGATATGTTCATTTCAGTATAGCGCTCCTCAAGGAGGGGTGTTGGGATATCAGGTGTTGTTCTGTCTTCGTCAAATTCATGCGACATTGTGATTTGTGCCGTGTGAGTTGTGAAACGGCTTGCTAATTTCCTATGTGTCGAGGTCCTGCGTAGTGGGGATGTTATGTGAGCAGGATAGCTCTTGAGGTCCAGAGTGTGTGTGTGTGATATATATATATATATATATATATATATATATATATATATCGCACCTCAGTTGTGCTTGAGTTTATTAGCATGTAGCTTTATCAGTCTCCCCAGGATGATATTATGCACTTCCCGTGCTTGTGACCGATATTCAGTAATTTGTAATAGTGCGCGATTCAGCTCCGTGTATATTTCCTTATGTGAGTTTTATGATTCGGGTGGCATGCCACCACGGGTATGTTATTTGGATCGGGTTGCACGCCGCAACAGCGTGATGATGAGAAGGGTTAATATATATTTATTTTTCTTATGTTTTACTTCCTATTTTCTGAGAAAAGTTCATATTAGTTGCGTGAGTTGAATAGTCTCTTCCTGAATCATTTCTTATTTATCGTGTTCGAGTTATGGCCTATTGGCGCGATGTGGTATCATGTGAGGCTGTTGATCATGTTTGGGGTGATTTGTTGGCTGAGCTGTTCATACTGGGTGAGACGAGATTATCGGATCAGGGATCAGTGCGACAAGGTTATGTGAAGTGTATATTAGGGACAAATACCATTATTCAGGTTCATAATGAAGTGATGATTCTAGTCAAGATGAGGTATTCAAGGATTTGTTAATTCTGCAGTTGGGTATGAATTTTTGCACATTTCCTCCGTTGTGGTGGTATCGTCAGCATTATAGCAGGATGTATGTATATTTGTTATGAGGTGCATCAGGAGCACCAGATTCGTGAAATTTTTGCTATTAAGGTTCAGGGAGTGTCATTGTGGTCAGATGATGAGTTATGCGGTCATGTTTTGGGACATCGTGTAGTAGTTGATCCGGTGTTTATATGTTGGAAGTAGTCCTGGCAAGGAATTTCAAGTGTTGGAACTAGGTTCTGAGCTTATTATATGGATAAAAGAAGAAATCTTCAGATTTGATCAAGCTAATGTGCTCAACTGGGTTGTGGTAGCATGGGCAAGTGCACGAGGTGCTAAACAGTGATTTCAGATAATTCCAGAGCAGTTCTTGGCACGTTCGAGGACGAACGTCGGTTTAAGTGGGGGAGAATGTAACGACCCGACTGGTCATTTTGAGCTCTAGCGCGTCGTTCAGCGGTTTGAAGTCGTGAGCAGCTCCATTTCAGGTATTATGACTTGTAGGTGTGGTCGGAATTGAATTTCGGGAAGTTTAGAGTTGATTTGGAAAGAGAATTCTCGTTTCAGAAGCCTTAAGTTGGAAAAATCAACTAAGATTGGAATTTTGAGTAAACGACCTCCGAATCAGGATTTGAATGTTCCTGCAGGTTCGTATGATGATTTCGGACATGGGCATGTCCGGATCGGGTTTTGGATAATCCGGGAGCGTTTCGATGCATATTGTGGAAGTCAGCATTTTTGAAGAAATTTCCTAAGTTTGGCCTGAAGTGATTTTTAGTGATGTTGATGTCCGTTTGGGATTTTGAGTCTAGGAATATCTTTGTATGGTGATTCTGGAGTTAGGAGCGCGATCAGAAGTGAATTCGGATGTCCGGAGGTCATTTTGAAGTCATTTGGCTAAAGATAGAAATTTTGAAGGTTTTTGAGAAAATCCGACCGGAAGTGGAAATTTTGATATCGGGGTCGAAATGCGATTCTGGAAGTTGGAGCAAGTTTGCAATGTCGAATATGACTTGTGTGTAAAATTTGAGGTCAATCGGACGTGATTTGATAGGTTTCGGGACCGGATGTGGAAGTTTGAAAGTTCTAAGTTCATTAAGCTTGAATCGGGCTGCGATTCGTGATTTCGGCGTTGTTTGATGTGATTTCGAGGCTCGACTAAGTTCGAATGAAGTATTGGGTCTGGTTGGTAGTTTTGGTTGAGGTCTCGGGGCCTCGGGCGTGTTTCGAATGCTCAACGGGTCGATTTTTGCCTTGAGAGGGTTGTTGGGTTTCTGGTGTGAGTGCAACAGGTATTTACTCTATGCGATCGCGTGAGTGGGTGTGCGATCGCATAGAAGGATTTGGAGGCTGCTTGGATTTGGCCTTTGCGATCGCGGGTAGCTGTTTGTGATCGCATAGAAGGATTTGTGAAGGCTGCTGGATTGCCCTATGCGAATGTAGGGTCTGATGTGCGAATGCATAGAGGAAAAGGGAGATGGGGGCCTGGGGGACCTTTGGCCTATGTGAACGCGAGTAGGGGACTGCGATCGCGAAGTGATGTCTCGAAGAAGCTCTGCGAACGCAGAGACTAGCTGGGGGCCTGGGCAGATTAGTTTATAGGCGAAATTTGTGGCCATTTCTTCATTTCTTCCTTGCTTTGGTCAATTTTGGAGGAGCTTTAAGAGAGGATTTCTTCATGCAATGTCTAGGTAAGTAAATTCCTCCGGTTCTTAAGTTAAATAGAAGATTATATGCATGAATTAAACATGAAAATTGGTAGAAAATTGGGAAATCTTAAAGGAACCTAGAAAATGGAAATTTGGATTTTTAGCCACAAATTTGAGCATGGAATTTAGTGTAAATTGTATATTTGAACTAGTAAAGCTATGGGTAGAATGTATCTTTGAGAAATTTTGGATTCCGGGCACGTAGGCCCGAGGGCATTTTTGTCATTTCACCGAGCGGGGCTGAGAAATTTTATAATTTGGAATTGTTGTATATATTAGGGTATATTTTCATTGGTTTGCTGTTATTTGGGTAGTTTTGGGGCGTTGTGCGTCTATTGGAGTCGTCGGAAGGGTTTGGAAGCCAGTATTGGAATTTCGGAGCGAGGTAAGTCTCCTTTCTAACTTTGTGAGGGGGAATTATCCTCCTAGGTAAACTAATTAAGTATGTGTTACTATCTGCGGGGGATACACACACACGCACGAGGTGACAGGAGTCCGTGCGTAGCTACTATTATGCCATGACCGGGTAGCCTAGGACCCACTAGCATGCCTTACCTGTTATACCTGTGATCTTGTCTGTGATATTAGACTGCTAATATAACCGAAATTGTAATTGAATGACTAAGGAAGATTAGAGTTTATTTTTCTAAACCATCTAAAGAGAGAATTGATTTCCTTCACGGGTAAATTGTATTTCCGGATAAGGTTGTATTATCAAACATTATAAAAACTTGGCAAGTGAATTTCAAAAAGGATTTAAACACTATTTTATGGTTTTTAAAAGAGAAATATGTCATTTACTTGAGTATTTGTTTTCCCGACGTATTCGGGGTGGACTATTGATTGTGCTTGATTGCATGTGACAGCTTCGCAATTTACATTCCGCGAGCGGTGTGTTATTTCCCCCACTCTCATGCGAGCGGGCCATACGCCACGGCAGATTTAAAATGCACTTTTGGTACGGGTCATTCGATCCTCGGCAGTGCATAGACATGATTATTATATTGAGAGGTGCACTTATGGGACGGGCCGTTCGATCCTCGGCAGTGCACATAGATGATTATTATATTGAGAGATGCACTTTTGATACGGGCCATACGATCCTCGGCAGTGCACAAAGTTGATTATTATGACGGCTCAAGCCGGTTGTCCTTCTCCCGTATTCGCATGCTAAATTGTTAAATGTTTTTCATGGATTTTTAAAAGTGACAAGATATTCTGGGAAAAACAAAGAGGAAATTGTTTATTTAAAATATTTGGGGGAAAATGAGGAAGTGGTAACTGTTTGTTTATTCCCAGTATTTACTTGGATTTCAGTGCCTTATATATATTGCTGCTTTGCTACCTTTACATGCCTACCGTGTTCATCTTATGTTGTTAATCAATTTGCTGGCCCTTAGTGAGTGTCTAATTCGACCTCTCGTCACTACCTCTCTAAGGTTAGGCGGGCGACTTACTGAGTACACGTTATTTTTTTGTACTGATGCTACACTTGCTGTGCATTTTATTGCACAGGTAGTTTCATAGCAATTTGGATGATTCGGAGACTTATGCGAGCTGCATCATCCGGCGGCGATCCGCAGCTGGTAAAATCTTCCTCGTACTGTATTTTTTTTTAAACTTCCTTGTCCAATTTGTATTCCGGACAGGCTTTGTGATGAGTGTATAAATTCTTAGAAATCGCTCATGTACTTGTGACACCGGGTTCTGGGATGTGTTGGGATATATTTGTTAAAGTGTAATATTCAGACTATTGTTTTACTTGGCAGATTTTATTTAGCTAGCATGTAATAAAGTGAAAGGAAATGATTTTACTTAAATGATAAACAGGTTTATTTCGATTAATTAATGATTGGCTTGCCTGACAATGGTGTCCGGCGCCATCACGACCGTAGGGATTTTGGGTCGTGATATATGATGTCCGTTAATCGTAATTATTGAATTTTCTTCCATATTATTCGATCGTATTGTTATTTACATTGAAAAATCCTTATACAGATAATTTGTTTCGTTCATTTATACATCTATGCCTTTTTACTTATTAGACTGGTGGTGTCTTGACTAGTCCTCGTCACTACTTCACCGAGGTTAGTCTTGATACTTACTGGGCATTGCTGTGGTGTGCTCATACTACACTTCTGCACATTGTTGTGTGCAGTTTCAGGTTATTGTTGTTGGTAGCTGCACAGATAATTGCTGAGGAGACTCAAGGTAACCTGCTGCTGTGTTCGCAGGCTTCAGAGTCACCTTCCTGTTTTATTTCTATTCAACTGTACTTACTTATTCCTAGACAGTTGTATTTAGATGTGATAGAAAGATTTCGTATAGCTTATGGTTAGTACTTAACGGGTTTTGGAAAATTGTAAACTTACTCAAGAATTCTATTTCGAAATTTTTAGAATTCCTTTATTATTGTTGTTGTTCACTGGAAATATTAGGCTTACCTTGTCCCTAAGACTAGGTGCCATCACGATACCCAACGGAGGGAAATTTGGGCCGTGACATATATTTTGATGGCTCGAGTAAGTCCGTGTTATGTTATGGGACTTGTTGGTATATTTGGACGTGGTCCCGAGGGGCTCGGGTAAGTTTCAGATAGGTTTGGGTTGTGTTGCGCTCGTTTTTCTTATGTTTCAACATCGTTTTACAGGCATAAATGATATCGTAGTGAACAAATAAGCTCCGATTTCTGTTTTGAATAAAGCATTAGGTCCGTATCGTAATTACGGACCCGTAGCAAAATGAATCGTCGAATTTGGACATCGTATGAGAATTTTATGATCATTTTACTAAGAATTGGGTTGCCAGATTTTTCAGATTAATTACGACATTGCCAGTGACTTCGTATTTAAAAATTTGCACTATTTTCAATTATTAAAACTAACATATCTCCTTCAATATAAGGTCAAATAGAGTGATTCAAGATCCTATCTTGACTAGAATTTCACAAGAAAACCATTGGAGGTATTAAAAACGTATTTAGGGATCATTTGGCACCAGAATCGAGGCAGAATAGCTGGAAGAAAAAATAAAATAAAATAAGGGTTTGTTCAGTTGGTCATATTTTGAGTTGGGAAGCTCGGATTTGGGCCATTTTGGAGGCAATTTTCACCATATGGATTCATGTAAGCTTTCTCTACTCAGTTTGGTTATATTTCATGAATCCATCTTCGTTTTTAGGATTTGATTGATTATTTCAAAGTGAAATTTGGGGGTTTCGCCTTAAGTTTCATAAAATTAATTTTTAAGTTTTGAACATCGATTCAGATTCGGATTTGAGTGAAATTAGTATGGGTGGTCTCATAATTGAATGGGTTGTCAAATTTTGTGTGTTTTGTCGGGCTCCGAGGTGCGGGCCCGGGTTGGGATTTTTTGGCCGATTTTGGGTCTTTGATTAAAGAATCGACCTTTTTCAATTTGGATTGGTTCCTTTGGCATTGTTTGATGCATTTGAGTTGTTTTTGGTTAGTTTCGAGCCGTTCGGAGGCCGGAACACGCAAGATGGCATTTTTTGACCATCGCTTGGCTTGCTCGGTATTGTAATTGACTTGTTCGAGGTAAATGTTTTTCCTAACTTTATGAGGAAATTTTTCCTCCTATTTGTCATTGTTTTCTACATGCAGGGGTGATACATATGTGAAGTGATGAGCGTATATGTATGTGCCAGGGTTAATGATGCTCGGGGGTAGATTATGTTATAAGTGTGTCTTGTAGAATTTCATAACCTTTTTGCTTCATGCCTCACTTGACTTCTAGATATTAAGAACGTAGAGTAAAATTTCAGAGTTGAGACTTAGCCTAATATAGCTTAATCAATGTGATGGAAATTCTTAGGATACATTGATGTGTCTAATTCGGCCATCTCTATACATAATTGTTAACACATTGCTACCGATATTGTTTAGATGCTAGATTTCATACTTGTGTTGTTGATAAATTGTGGGATTTGTAGAAGTACTTGAATTATATGGCCCTTGAGGGTTTCATTGAATCATTGTTGGCTTGTAAAGCAGTAATTGAGAACTTGTTTGGAATATTCGTTGATGACTCTCCTCGATGTTATATATACTTCCTATCTTAACATTTTATTGATATTCATATGGTTGGTGAGGAAGAGTGTAAAGCATGAAGGGTGATGTCGTGCCATTTTATATTCATTATCATGTGAGGAAGAGTGTAAAACACGAAGGGTGATGCCGTTCCATTTTATATTCATTATCGTGTGAGGAAGAGTGTAAAGCACGAAGGGTGATCCCGTGCCAATTTATATCAATTATCATGTGAGGAAGAGTGTAAAGCACGAAGAGTGATGTCGTTCCATTTTATATTCATTATCATGTGAGGAAGTGTGTAAAGCACGAAGGGTGATGCAATGCCATATTATTGAGAGTAAAAGCACGAAGGGTGATGCCGTGCCATATTATTGGGAGTAAAATCATGAAGGGTGATGTTGTGCCATAAGTTTGAGAGTAAAAGCACGAAGGGTGATGCTGTACCATGTCATTTGTGAGTAAAAGCACGAAGGGTGATGTCGTGCCATTGCATTTATACTTTTATACTTTTGTATCATTGTGAGGTCATGGAACGAAGGGTGTTTCCATGCAAGTGAGGACGAGAGACATGCATAATGTTATGATAATCTTTTCTTGTATATATCTTTATGTCTTACCTTGAATTATAACTATTGTATTTGTGGTTCTTATGTCACTTATCGTCACTATTCTGTCCTCATTCTCTATCTAAATTGTTGTTGTGTTGCATATGCCTTCTATTTGTTTAACTTGTAAACATCATACTTACTTCCTGCTGTTATGATTGCATCCATGTCATATCTGTTTTGCTTCACTAAGGCACGAGTTTTCTCCCATGTTGGCGATTCATGCTCTATTGTTGCATTATCAAGAACATGCACCCCTCTCCCCTCCTCTTATTTGTTATGTCCATCTTCACGCCTTCATCATGCTAGTTAGATGAAATTATAACCTTTTCCCTAATTGTGGTCATTAATTCTATGCTCTCTACTTAGTATGTTACTGATGTTCGTCTGTACATTCCCTTTTATTATTACTGCTTGCATATTCCCTTCCTTGTCATTTCTATTATTGGTATTTCTATCATTTGGTTGGTACTGTTTTACTCATATATGGTGAGGATAAGATAAAAGCATAAAGGGTGTTGCCGTGCCGCTAGATTTGATGTTATGAGTAATTCTTTTACCCTATGAAAATTTTGAGGTAATTGTTGTGGTTCATGGGCTTTCGTTCAAAGGAAAGGGACAGTTAAGATGTTGGAAACTGTTGAATTGTGATTCTTTCTGGTACTATTTTATTGTTTTGTACAGTCGCATTGTGTACTCTATTCTATTATTCTGTCGTATAGTTCTATTGCTAGTTTACATTATAGTGTTTATTAAAGAGAATATTTTAACTAAAAGCCTCGTCACTACTTCGAGGGGGTTAGTCAAGATACTTACCAGTACATGGGGTCGGTTGTACTGATACTACACTTCTGCACACTTTGTGCAGACTATTGGAGCGGAGTAGGTGAAGAAGTTTGGGGCTAACCCTGAAGATGTTCGTGTATTCTGGATAGAAGCTGCCACTAGTCCTTGGTAGTTTTTGACATTTTTAATCTATTCATGTAGTTTTCAAACAAATCGTGTGATTATTTATATTTCCTTTGTTAACCCTAAATCTTAGAAGCTTATGATTCGTACTCCAGTTCTTGGGTAAATTTATAATAGTTTAGATAAAAAAAATTCTATTTTAATTTCCTATAATTTCATTTGGTTTGGATCTTTTGTTAATTGGCTTTCCTAGCAGGTCAAGTTAGGTGCCATCATGACCTGTGATTTTTGGGTCGTGACAAGGTGGTATTAGAGGACTAGGTTCGTAGGTTTTACGAGTCATGAGCAAGTGTCTAGTAAATTCCTACAGATCGGTATGATGACGTCCATACCTCTTTTCGGGAGGCTATAGGAAATTTAGGAAAATTTACCTTTCTTCTTTCCTTATCGTGCGGCCCTATTTTAGCTTGAAACCTATGACTTTGACTCTTCTCGATCTCTTATATGTGATATTGTGCACTTAGTATTCTCTATGTGTCGACAATCTGTGATGCTGCAGATAGATTACGACGGGATATAGATGCTTGATTATCATCACGATGTGTTTTCTAGCCTCAGAAGCAGATGCAGTGTTAAACCTTCTATTCGTGCATTTGGGGTATGAGGCGGGTTCATATGTCTGGTTGGTAATCGCAAATTTGGGAAGATTCTCAGGTGATGAGGTGTTCTATTTGCTTATGGTACTTTGGGTTGCTGATGGGGTGTTCTATGGCTTCGAGCTATGTGGTGGAGACTGCTACTGACAATCTGATTGTAAGGTCATGGGCCGTATCAATTTTTGGACCGGGAGATTGCTTGGTTATTTCTTTGAATGGGCATATGCTGGTGTAGCACGGATTTCTTGACGCGTATTAGCTGTTATTGAAGATCAGATTAAGATGAGTGGTTATCGAGAAGGTTCTGGCAAGTTCCAGGTTTTACGTAGCCTTTAAGGGCTTTTGGATTTGTCTACGGGTGGGCTTGAAAAGTGAATGTTAATTGGATCTGCGGTGTTTCCTTGTCAAGAAGAGTCTACATGTCAATGTTGGAGTGATGCAAGAAATGGTTTCGAAATCCCAAGAAGTTCCCTCATGGCGGTCATATCAGATTGAGCTACTTTCGGGTTAGCAGTCTGCATGACTCGGTTAGTTACAGGCGATTGGTTCTGATTACTTGATAATGTGTTACTAACATTCGAAGAACTTATCATGGTTATGATCACGGTCGGAGCTGATGCTTTCTACAGGTATATGAGCTATAATGCTTAAGGTTCAGAGTTGAATGTGAGACTTTCATAGTGTTGCAAATTAGCATGTTAGAAGCAATGCGCTGCGTGGGGTTGAAAGGTTGCATGCATAAGGTTGCAGTTAGTTTTGAAGGGGAGGATATGAGTTCTTGATGGTACGGACGATTTCTGGTGTTTGAGGTTTTGGTGGTACTATGTGTTTTCACCGGAGCGCCTATTGACAGATACATTGTGTTTAGATTTATGGGTGCATTTTCGAGGGATGATGTTGTATGAGTTACATGTCAGCTATTTGGGAAGCGGTGTTGAGGCTGGGTGGGAAAATTTCTGGTATTCGTGAGGCTCAGAGATTGAATGTTCTTGTTGGCAAACTATTTCTTGATTCCGAGTTGTGAAGGAGTGTAGAAAATTGGGTGATTAATGGTAGGTGTTATGGAAAGGTCGCTATAGACTGTTCGAAAGCTATTACATGTTTGGGGATGATCGGAATTTGGTTTTGGGATTATTTTGAGCCCAGTAAGGGTGTGTACTCTGTATCAGACTGAATTTGCTTGCTCTTGCGCAGTTGTTGCCACATGTATATCATCGGGCGGAATGGATGTTATTCACGCCTTGGTTTATGTTATATGTCTCTCTCTTATGCTATGATGGGTTGCGAGGACTACATGATTCTTCGCACGTATATTGTGAATCGGTTTAGGCTTCATGGCACTAGGAGAGAGGTGGCATTTGTGATGTTTCTTAGCTTATTGCACCATAGTTGTGCTTGTCTTTCTCAGTATTTTTTATTCCTAATGATTTTCCCTACAGTTGTATTCTGTGCACTCTATTGTGCTCGATGTTAAAGCACATGTGATAAGTGAGCCCGAATATTATGGCTCGATGGCTACCCTATGTGGATTGATATGACGGGATCGGGTTGCATGTCACAACGGTACAGTGATGAAATGTGGCTCCTTATTTCTATTTTGTGTATTTTTCTTTCACCTTGTTGAGAATAGTTCATAGTAAAGTGCTAAAATTTCCGTACCTGCTTAATTTGCTTAGTAGTTTTCTTGTTGTTATCTGTTATGTCTGAATTATTACTTGTTAGTGTACTGAACTGGGTCGCGTGTGGTTCCATATGATTATTGTTGATACTGGTCGGTGTGGTTGCTTGTGTTGGCTGAGATGAGGTTTCTAGACCTGAGATTTGCGTTATTGTATTGCAAATTATTTTGGAGGAATAACACTATAGTTTGTTGAGCATTTGGACAATGGCCCTGGTCGTGCAAGTGAGTTTCTTGGATTATTCATCATATGAGTGGTTAAGCGGTTATGCGTGTTTCTTTCATAATCGGTAGGGTATAGAGGTTTTGAACAAAGTCCTAATCGATATGAGGTTTGTTAGCGGCACCAGATTTGTTTTTGGGCAGTAATGGTGGTTAGCAGTTCCTACTGTGAGTGTCATGATTTTATACGACTGATTCATACTTGTACAGTGTGTAGTTGTGGGACACGGATCTTGTAAGAAATTCTGGATATTAAAATGGGGTTCTAAATTTTAAGGACCAAGGTTGAAACAGGGATCTCTAATGGTGTTGTGTTGGTGGGCTTACGTGGATCAGGGTGACGTAGGATCACCCCCGGGGTTGTGCTTAGTAAGGTTGCACCATTGTTTAATAGCTTTGGGAAGACTCCTGGCACGTTCGAGGACAAACGTGTGTTTAAGTGGTGGAGGATGTGACGACCCGACAGGTCGTTTTGAGTATCTACACTTCGCTCGGTATTTTGATGGTTCGAGTAAGTCCGTGTTATGTTATAGGACTTGTTGGTATGTTTGGACGTGGTCCCGAGGGGATCGGGTAAGTTTCAGATAGGTTTGGGTTGTGTTGCGCTCATTTTTCTTATGTTTCAACATCGTTTTACAGGCATAAATGATATCATATTGAACAATGAGCTCTGATTTCTATTTTGAATGAATCATTAGGTCCGTATCGTAATTACGGACCCGTAGCAAAAAGAATCGTCGAATTTGGACATCGTATGAGAATATTATGATCATTTTACTAAGAATTGGCTTGCTAGATTTTTCAGATTAATTACGAAATTGCACTGACTTCGTATTTAAAAATCTGCACTATTTTCAATTATTAAAACTAACATATCTCCTTCAATATAAGGTCAAATTGAGTGTTGAAGAGCCTAACTTGACTAGAATTTCACAAGGAATCCATTGGAGGCATAAAAAGTGTATTTAGCGATCGTTTGGCACCAGACTCGAGGCAGAATAGCTGGCCAAAAAATATAAAAGAAAGGTTTGTTCATTTTGTCATATTGAGTTGGGAAGCTCGAATTTGGGCAATTCTTTAGGCAATTTTCACCATATGGATTGGGGTAAGTTTTCTCTACTCGGTTTTGGTTATATTTCATGCATCCATCCTCGTTTTTGGGATCTGATTGAAGATTTCAAAGTGAAATTTGGGGGATTTTTGCCTTAAATTTCATAAACTGAATTTTTAAGTTTTGAAAATCGATTCGGAGTCGGATTTGAGTGAAATTAATATGGGTGGACTCATAATTGAATGGGTTATCAGATTTTGTGTGTTTTGTCGGGATCCGAGGTGCGGGCCGGGGTTGGGCATTTTGGTCGATTTTGGGCCTTTTGATTAAATATTTAACCTTTTTTCAATTGGGATTAATTCCTTTAGCATTGTTTGATGTATTTGAGTTGTTTTTTGGTTAGTTTCGAGCCGTTCGGAGGTCGGAACGCTGGAGATGGCATTTTTTGACCATCGCTTGGCTTGCTCAGTATTGTAATTGACTTGTTCGAGGTAAGTGTTTTGCATAACTTTTTTGAGGAAATTTTTCCTCCTATTTGTCATTGTTTGCTACATGCGGGGGGGTAATACATATGTGAGGTAACGAGTGTATATGTATGTGCTAGGGTTAATCATGCTCGGGGGTAGATTATGTTATAATTGTGTCTTGTAGAATTTCATAACCATCTTGCTATATGACTCACTTGACTTCTAGATAATAAGAACGTAGAGTAAAATTTTAGAGTCGAGACTTAGCCTAATATAACATAATCAATGTGATGGAAATGCTTAGGATACATTGATGTGTCTAATTCGGCCATCTCTATGCATAATTGTTAACACGTTGCTATGGCCGATATTTTTTAGATGCTAGATTCCATACTTGTGTTGTTGATAACTTGTGGGATTTGTGGAAGTACTTGGATTATATGGCCCTTGAGGGTTTCATTGAATCATTGTTGGCTTGTAGAGCAGTAATTGAGAAATTATTTGGAATATTCGTTGATCACTCTCCTCGATATTATATATACTTCATGTCTTGCGATTTTATTGATATTCATATGCTTGGTGAGGAAGAGTGTAAAGCACGAAGGGTGATACCGTGCCATTTATATTCATTATCATGTGAGGAAGAGTGTAAAGCACGAAGGGTGATGCCGTGCCATTTTACATTCATTATCATGTGAGGAAGAGTGAAAAGCACGAAGGGTGATGCCGTGCCAATTTATATTCATTATCATGTGAGGAAGAGTGTAAAGCACGAAGGGTGATGCTGCGCCAGCACGAAGGGTGATGCTGTGCCGTTTTATATTTATTATCATGGGAGGAAGAGTGTAAAGCACGAAGGGTGATTTCGTGCCATTTTATATTCATTATCATATGAGGAAGAGTGTCACGAAGGGTGATGTCGTGCCATATTATTGAGAGTAAAAGCAGGAAGGGTGATGTCGTGCGATATTATTGAGAGTAAAAGCACAAAGGGTGATGCCGTACCATGTTATTGAGAGTAAAAGCACGAAGGGTGATGTTGTGCCATGTCATTTGTGAGTAAAAGCACGAAGGGTGATGTCGTGCCATTGCATTTATTCTTTTATACTTTTGTATCATTGTGAGGTCATGGCACGAAGGGTGTTTCCGTGCAAGTGAGGACGAGAGTCATGCATCATGTTATGATAATCTTTTCTTGTATATATCTTCATGTCTTACCTTGAATTATAACCGTCGTATTTGTGGTTCTTATGTGACTTGTCACTACTGTTTTGTCCTCATTCTCTATCTAAATCGTTGTTGTGTTGCCTATGCCTTCTATTTGTTTAACTTGTAAACATCATACTTACTTCCTGCTGTTATGATTGCGTCCATATCATATCTGTTTTGCTGAACCAAGGCACGAGTCTTATCCCATTTTGGCCATTCATGCTCTATTGTTGCATTATCAAGAACATGCACCCCTCTCCCCTCCTCTTATTTGTTATGTCTGTCTTCACGCATCCATCATGCTAGTTAGATGAAATTATAACCTTTTCCCTAATTGTGGTAATTAATTCTATGCTCTCTGCTTAGTCTGTTACTGATGTTCGTTTGTACATTCCCGTTTATAATTACTGCTTGCATATTCCCTTCTTTGTCATTTCTATTATCGGTATTTCTATGATTTGGTTGGCTCTGTTTTACGCATATATGGTGAGGATAAGATAAATGCACGAAGTGTGTTGTCGTGCCTCTAGATTTGATGTCTTGATTACTTCTTTTACACTATGAAAGTTTTGAGGCAATTGTTGTGGTTCATGGGCTTTCGTTCTAAGGAAATGGCCGGTTAAGATGTTGGAAACTGTTGAATTGTGATTCTTTCTTGTACTATTTTATTGTTTTGTACAGTCTCATTGTGTACTCTATTCTATTATTCTGTCGCATAGTTCTATTGCTAGTTTACATTATAGTGTTTATTAAAGAGAATCTCTAAAAGCCTCGTCACTACTTCGGCGGGGTTAGTCAAGATACTTACAGGTACATGGGGTCGGTTGTACTGATATTGCACTTCTGCACACTCTGTGCAGACTAATGGAGCGGAGCTGGTGAGGAAGTCGGGGGTTGACCCTGAAGATGTTCTTGTATTCTGGATAGAAGCTTCCATTAGTCCTTGGTAGTTTTAGACATTTTTAATCTGTTCATGTAGTTTTCAAACAAATTGTGTGATTATTTATATTTGCTTTGTAAATCCTAAATCCTAGAATCTAAGGATTCGTACTTCCAGTTCTTGGGTAAATTTGTAATAGTTCAGATAAAAAAATCCTATTTTAATTTCCTACAAGTTCATTTGGTTTGGATCTTTTGTTAATTGGCTTTCCTAGCGGGTCAAGTTAGGTGCCATCATGACCTGCGATTTTTTGATCGTGACAAGGTGGTATTAGAGGACTAGGTTCGTAGGTTCTATGAGTCATGAGCAAGTTTCTAGTTGAGTCCTACAGATCAGTATGATGACGTCCATACCTATCTTCGGGAGGCTACAGGGCATTTCAGAAAATTTCCCTTTCTTCTTTCCTTATCGTGCGGCCTTGTTTCATTTTGAAACCTATGACTTTGACTCTTCTCGATCTCTCATATGTGATGTTGTGCGCTCAGTTTTCTCTATGTATCGACAATCGGTGATGCTGCATATAGATTACGACGGGCTATAGATGCTTGATTATCATCACAATGTATTTTCTAGCCTCAGAACCAGATGCAGTGTTAAACCTTATATTTGTGCATTTGGGGTATGAGGCGGGTTCATATGTCTAGTTGGTAATTGCAGATTTGGGAAGATTCTCAGGTGATGAGGTGTTCAATTTGCTTATGGTACTTTGGGTTGCTGATGGAGTGTTCTATGGCTTCGAGCTAAGTGGTGGAGACTGCTAATGACAATCGGATTGTAAGGTCATGGGCCGTATCAATTTCCGGATCGGGAGATTGCTTGGTTATTTCTTTGAATGGGCATATGCTGGTGTAGCACGGGTTTCTTGACGCATATTAGCTGTGTATTAAAGATCAGATTAAGATGATTGGTTATCGAGAAGGTTCTGACAAGTTCTAGGTTTTACGTAGCCTTTAAGGGCTTTTAGATTTGTCTACGGCTGGGCTTGAAAATGGAAGTGAATGTTAATTGGATCTGCGGTATTTCCTTGTCAAGAAGAGTTTACATGTCAATGTTGGAGTGATGCAAGAAATGGTTTCGAAATCCCAAGAAGTTCCCTCAGGGCGATCATATCGGATTGAGCTACTTTCGGGTTAGCAGTCTGCGTGACTCGGTTGAGTTACAGGCGATTGGTTCTGATTAATTGATAATGTGTTACTGAGATCCGAAGAACTTATCATGGTTATGATCACGGTCAGATTTGATGCTTTCTACAGGTATAGGAGCTATAATGCTTATGGTTCAGAGTTGACCGTGAGACTTCCGTAGTGTTGCAAATTAGCATGTTAGAAGAAATGCGCCATGGTGGGGTTGAAAGGTTGCATGTACAAGGTTGCAGTTAGTTTTGAAGGGGAAGATATGAGTTCTTGATGGTACGGACGATTTCCGGTGTTTGAGGTTTTTCTAGCTCTATGTGTTTTCACCGGAGCGCCTATTGGCAGATACATTGTGTTTTGATTTATGGGTGCATTTCTGAGGGATGATGTAGTATGAGTTACATGTCAACTATTTGGGAAGTGGTGTTAAGATTGGGTAGGAAAATTTCTGGTATTTGTGAGGCTCAAAGATTGAATGTTCTTGTTTGCAAACTATTTCTTAATTCCGAGTTGTGAAGGAGTGTATAAATTGGTTGATAATGGTAGGTATTATGGAAAGGTCGCTATAGACTGTTGGAAGGCTATTACATGTTTGGGGATGATCTGAATTTGGTTTGGGGATTATTTTGAGCCCAGTAAGGGTGTGTACCCTGTATCAGACTGAATTTTCTTGCTCTTGCGCAGTTGTTGCCACATGTATATCATCGGGCAGAATGGATGTTTTTCGCGCCTTGGTTTATGTTATATGTTTCTCTCTTATGCTATGTTGGGTTGTGAGGGCTACATGATTCTTCGCACGCATATTGTGACTCAATTTAGGCTTCATGGCACTAGGGGCGAGGTGGCCTTTGTGATGTTGCTTAGCTTGTTGCACCATAGTTGTACTTGGCTTTCTCAATATTGTTTGTTCCTAATGATTTTCCCTACAGTTGTATTTTGTGCACTTTGTTGTGCTCGATGTTGAAGCACATGTGATAAGTGAGCCCGAATATTATGGCTCGATGGGTACCCTATGTGGATTGATATGATGGGATCGGGTTACACGTCGCAACAGTACAGTGATGAAATATTGCTCCTTATTTCTGTTTTGTGTATTTTGCTTTTACCTTGTTAAGAATAGTTCATAGTGAAGTTCTAAAATTTCCCTGCCTGCTTAATTTACTTAGTAGTTTTCTTATTTGGTTTTCTTACTGCTATATGTCATGTCTGAATTATTACTTATTAGTGTACTTAACCGGGTCGTGTGTGGTTCCATATGATTATTGTTGATACTGGTCGGTGTGGTTGCTTGTGTTGGATGAGATGAGGTTTCTAGACCTGAGATTTGCGTTATTGTATTGCAATTTTTTTTTTGGAGGAATAACACTATAGTTGTTGAGGATTTGGACAATGGCCCTGGTCGTGCAAGTGAGTTTCTTGGATTATTCATCATATGAGTGGTTAAGCGGTTATGCGTGTTCTTTCATAATCTGTAGGGTATAGAGGTTTTGAACGAGGTCCTAATCGATATGAGGTTTGTTAGCGGCACCGGATTTGTTTTTGGGTAGTAATGGTGGTCAACAGTTCCTACTGTGAGTGCCATGATTTGATACGATTGATTCAGCTTGTACAACGTGTAGATGTGGGATTCGGATCTTGTAATAAATTCTGGATGATAAAATGGGGTTCTAAAGTTTAAGGACCAAGGTTGAAAAAGGGATCTCTAATAATATTTTGTTGGTCGGCTTACGTGGATCAGGGTGATGTAGGATCACGCCCGAGGTTGTGCTTAGTGAGGTTAAACCATGTTTTAATAGCTTTGGGAAGACTCCTGGCACGTTCGAGGACGAACATGTGTTTAAGTGGCGGAGGATGTGACGAGCCGACATGTCGTTTTGAGTATCTGCACTTCGCTCGGTATTTTGATGGCTTGAGTAAGTCCGTGTTATGTTATGGGACTTATTGGTATGTTTGGACGTTGTCCCGAGGGGCTCGGGTAAGTTTCAGATAGGTTTGGGTTATGTTGCGCTCGTTTTTCTTATGTTTCCACATCGTTTTAAAAGAACAAATGATATCATATTGAACGAATGAGCTCCGATTTTTTTTGAATGAAGCATTAGGTCCGTATCGTAATTACAGACCCGTAACAAAAAGAATCATCGAATTTGGACATCGTATGAGGATTTTATGGTCATTTTACTAAGAGTTGGTTGCTAGATTTTTTTCCAGATTAATTACGAAATTGTCACTGATTTCGTACTTAAAAATCTGCACTAGTTTCAATTATTGAAACTAACATATCTCCTTCAATATAAGGTCAAATTGAGTGATTCAAGAGTCTAACTTGACTAGAATTTCACAAAGAATCTATTGGAGGCATAAAAAGCATATTTCGGGATCATTTGTCACCAGAATCGAGGCAGAATAGCTGACAGAAAAAATATATAAAATAAGGATTTGTTCAGTTGGTAATATTTTGAGTTGGGAAGCTCAGATTTGGGCAATTTTTGAGGCGATTTTCTCCATATGGATTGGGGTAAGTTTTCTCTACTCGGTTTTGGTTATATTTCATGAATCCATCTTCGTTTTTAGGATCTGATTGATGATTTCAAAGTGAAATTTTGGAGTTTTTGCCTTAAGTTTCATAAAGTGAATTTTTAAGTTTTGAACATCGATTCGGAGTCGGATTTGAGTGAAATTTGTATGGGTGGACTCATAATTGAATAGGTTGTCGGATTTTGTTTGTTTTGTCGTGCTCCGAGGTGTGCGCCCAGGTTGGGCTTTTTGGCCGATTTTGGGCCTTTGATTAAAGATTCGACCTTTTTTTTATTGAGATTGGTTCCTTTAGCATTGTTTGATATATTTGAGTTATTTTTGGTTAGTTTCGAGCCGTTCGGAGGTCTGAACGTGCGAGATGGCATTTTTTGACCATCGCTTGGTTTGCTCGGTATTGTAATTGACTTGTTCGAGGTAAGTGTTTCGCCAACTTTGTTGAGTAAATTTTTACTCCTATTTTGTCATTGTTTGCTAGATGCAGGGGTGATACATATATGAGGTGAAGATCGTATATGTATGTGTCAGGGTTAATCATGCTCGGGGGTAGATTATGTTATAATTGTGTCTTGTAGAATTTCATAACCTTCTTGCTTCATGCCTCACTTGACTTCTAGATATTAAGCATGTAGAGTAAAATTTTAGAGTCGAGACTTAGCCTAATAGCTTAATCAATGTGATGGAAATTCTTAGGATACATTGATGTGTCTAATTCGGCCATCTTTATGCAAAATCGTTAACACGTTGCTATGACCGATATTTTTTAGATGCTAGATTCCATACTTGTGTTGTTGATAAATTGTGAGATTTGTGAAAGTACTTGAATTATATGGCCCTTGAGGTCTTCATTGAATCATTGATGGCTTGTAATAGTAATTGAGGAAGAGTGTAAAGCACGAAGGGTGATGACGTGCCATTTTATATTCATTATCATGTGAGGAAGAGTGTAAAGCACGAAGGGTGATGCCGTGCCAATTTATATTTATTATCATGTGAGGAAGAATGTAAAGCACGAAGGGTGATGCCGTGCCATTTTATATTTATTATCATGTGAGGAAGAGTGTAAAGCACGAAGGGTGATGCCATGCCATATTATTGAGAGTAAAAGCACGAAGGGTGATGCCGTGCCATTTTATATTTATTATCATGTGAGGAAGAGTGTAAAGCACGAAGGGTGATGCCATGCCATATTATTGAGAGTAAAAGCATGAAGGGTGATGCCGTGCTATATTATTGAGAGTAAAAGCACGAAGGGTGATGCCGTGCCATGTTATTGAGAGTAAAAGCACAAAGGGTGATGTTTTGCCATGTCATTTGTGAGTAAAAGCACGAAGGGCGATGTCGTACCATTGCATTTATACTTTTATACTTTTGTATCATTGTGAGGTCATGGGACGAAGGGTGTTTCCGTGCAAGTGAGGACGAGTGACATGCATCATGTTATGATAATCTTTTCTTGTAATATATATCTTCATGTCTACCTTGAATTATAATCGTTGTATTTGTGGTTCTTATGTGACTTGTCGTCACTGTTCTGTTCTCATTCTCTATCTAAATCGTTGTTGTGTTGCCTATGCCTTCTATTTGTTTAACTTGTAAACATCATACTTACTTCCCGCTGTTATGAATATGCATCCATGTCATATTTTTTTTGTTGCACTAAGGCACGAGTCTTCTCCCATGTTGGCCATTCATGCTCTATTTTTGCATTATCAAGAACATGCACCCCTCTCCCCTCCTCTTATTTGTTATGTCCATCTTCACGCCTTCATCATGCTAGTTAGATGAAATTATAAACTTTTCCCTAATTGTGGTCATTAATTCTATGCTCTCTACTTAGTATGTTACTGATGTTCGTCTGTACATTCTTTTTTATTATTACTGCTTGCATATTCCCTTCCTTGTCATTTCTATTATCGGTATTTCTATCGTTTGGTTGGTACTGTTTTACGCATATATGGTGAGGATAAGATAAAAGCATGAAGGGTGTTGCCGTGCCGCTAGATTTGATGTTATGAGTAATTCTTTTACCCTATGAAAATTTTGAGGTAATTGTTGTGGTTCATGGGCTTTCGTTCAAAGGAATGGGACGGTTAAGATGTTGGAAACTGTTGAATTGTGATTCTTTCTGGTACTATTTTATTGTTTTGTACAGTCGCATTGTGTACTCTATTCTATTATTCTGTCACATAGTTCTATTGCTAGTTTACATTATAGGGTTTATTAAAGAGAATCTTTTAACTAAAAGCCTCGTCACTACTTCGACGGGGTTAGTCAAGATACTTACCGGTACATGGGGTCGGTTGTACTGATACTGCACTTCTGCACACTCTGTGCAGACTTTTGCAGCGGAGCTGGTGAAGAAGTAGGGGGATGACCCTGAAGATGTTCATGTATTCTGGATAGAAGCTGCCACTAGTCCTTGGTAGTTTTAGACATTTTTAATCTGTTCATGTAGTTTTCAAACAGATCGTGTGATTATTTATATTTTCTTTGTAAATCCTAAATCGTAGAAGCTCATGTTTCGTACTACCAGTTCTTGGGTAAATTTATAATAGTTTAGATTAAAAAAATCTTATTTTAATTTCCTATAAGTTCATTTGGTTTGGATCTTTTGTTAATTGGCTTTCCTAGCGGGTCAAGTTAGGTGTCACCATGGCCTATGATTTTTGGGTCGTGACAAAATTATGGAGTAAAAGAGAAATTTCAGCAAAATGAACTAAACCATTTGCAATAGTAGGATAATAAGCTCCAGAAAACTAAAGTGTAGCCAAATAAACTTTTTCTAAAAAGTTTACAACATCTTCAATGACATCTGTCACGGCCCAAAATCCCTAAGTCCGTGATACACAACATTCCAAGTAATTTCAAAAAAAGATGAATGAATAAGTAGTTTCCCCTTCATTTCCCCCCAAATATATCTGTCAAGTCCTTATCCACGAAGTTATTTAACGATCTATATCCTTAAGTCAATTTAACAATTTAAGTCACGAGGGGTAAGTCATATGGATATATATATATATATACATATGTATATATATATATATATATATATATATATATATATATATATATATATATATATATATATATATATATATATATATATATATGTATGTATATATGCCGAGGGTCGTCCGGCCCAAACCAACAATAAAAATAAATTGTGCACTGCCGAGGATCGAACGGCCCATCCCATAAGTGCATTCTTTCAAATTAATCATAAATCTTCCCCCGCTCGCAAATCTTACCTGCGACTCGGGTGCTGACACGTTTATACATACTTAATATAAAGCTCCCCTCGATCGCGAATCATACCTGCGAATCGAGTGCTGACTCTCATATATAATTGACATAAAGCTTCCCTCGCTTGCGAACCATACCTACGACTCGAGTGCTGACTCTAATACATAATTAACATAAAGCTTCCCTCGATCGCGAACCATACCTGCGACTCGAGTGCTGACTCTTATGCATAATTAACATAAATCTTCCCTCGATTGCGAATCATACCTGTGACTCGAGTGCTGACTCTTATACATAATTAACATAAAGCTTCCCTCGATCGTGAATTATACATGCGACTCGAGTGCTGACTCTTATACATAATTAACATAAAGCTTCCCTCGATCGCGAATCATACCTGCGACTCGAGTGCTGACTTTTAAACATAATTAACATAAAGCTTCCCTCGATTTCGAATTATACCTGCGACTCGAGTGGTGACACACTTATATTAAATATTATAAAGCTTCCCTCGAGCGCGAATCATACCTGCGACTCGAGTGCTGATCCATTTCCACACATTTAAATCCATATTTTATCAAAAAAATAGTTTTCTCAGGGAAGTAGTAAAAGATTTATTAAAAGAAACATGAAATATAGGTTTTGAAATCTTTGTTTTTGAAACTCATTTGTCAAGTTTAGTGATACTCCATGATACAACCCAGTCCAGGTACACATATATTCACAGCGGAAACAATTCTCTTTTTAGAAGGTTAACAATATGAACTCTAGCTCTCTTTTAAATATTCAATTACGTTCCGGTCATATCAGCAATTTAATATTACAGGCAGGGTTACAGGTACACACATAAAGCATGCTAGTGGGTCCTAGGCTATCCGGACATGGCATAATAGTAGCTACGCACGGGCTCCCATCACCTCGTGCGTACGTAGCCCCCTGAGGATAATAGCATATACTGAATTAATTCACCTAAGGGGATGATTCCCCCTCACAAAGTTAGAAAGGAAACTTACCTCGCTCCGAAATTCTAACACCGGCTTCCAAGCCCCTCTGATGACTCCAACGGACGCACAACGCTCCGAAACTACCACATAAATGACAAAGCAATGAAAATTCATCCTAATACTCATAACCAATTCAGATTATATACTTTCCCAACCCCGCTCGGAGAAATGACCAAAATGCCCTCGGGCCCACGTGCCCGAAAATCCTAAATTCTCGAAGATACATTCAACCCACAGCCTTACTAACTCAAATATATAATTTACTCAATTATTCATGCTCAATTCGTGGTTAAAAATCCAAAATTTCCATATTCTAGGTTTCTTCAAAGTTTCCCAAATTTCCTACCAATTTCATGTTCAAATCCATGCAAGATCACATATTTAACTTAGGAATGGGAAGAATTCACTTACCTAGTGATGCTTGCTGAAAACCCCCTTCTTGAAGCTCCCAAAATCGCCACACCAAAATGAGATAAATGAAGAATTGACCAAAATCCGTTCTTAAAACACCCCACTGCCTCCAGCCATTTTTGCACCTGCGGTGCAATAGCCGCTCTTGCGGTTCCGCACCTACGGAAATTCCATCATAGGTGCGGCTCTGACTCAGCCCAGTAACTCCTGCTCCTGCAATCCCTCTTCGCCTGTGATTCCGCAGGTGCGACCAAACTCCCGCACCTACGGTCCCTCAGCTCCAGACCCAATCTCACTCTTGTGGCGACCAAGCCGCACCTGCGGCCAAATCCTCGCAGGTGCGGATCACACCAGATGACTGCAATCTTCACTTCTTCAAACTTCAATTCTGATCCGACAACCACCCGGAATCCACCCGAGGCCCCCGGGACCCCGTCCAATCATACCAAACTGTCCCAAAACATAACACGGACTTGTTCGAGCCCTCAAACCACATCAAACAACGCCGAAATCACGAATCGCACTCAAATCCAATTCTTTAAGAACTTCTAATTTCATACTTCTACATCCGATGCCGAAACCTATCAAATCACACCCGATTGACCTCAAATTTTGCATACAAGTCATATTCAACATTACGGACCTGCTCCAACTTCCGAAATCGCATTCCGACCTCGATATCAAACTTCCCCTTCCGGCCGGATTTCCCAAAAACCTTCAAATTTCTATCTTTAGCCAAATGACTCCAAAATGACCAACGAACATCCAAATTCACTTCCGATCGCGCTCCCAATTCCAGAATCGCCATACGGAGCTATTCCCAGACTCGGAATCCCAAACGGACATCAACCTCACTGATATGCACTTCAAGCCCAAATTCATGAAATCCTTCTAAAATGCTAACTTCCACAATATATGCCGAAACGCTCCAGGGTTATCCAAAACCCGATCCGGACATATACCCAAGTCCGAAATCATCATACGAACCTGTTGGAACCTTCAAATCCTGATTCGGAGATTTTTTACTCAAGATTCCAATCTTAGTTGATTTCTCCAACTTAAGGCTTCTGAAGTGAGAATTTTCTTTCCAAATCAATTCTAAACTTCCTGGAATTCAATTCCGACCACGCTCGCGGGTCATAATACCTTAAACGGAGCTGCTCGAATTGAACCCGTTGAACGACGCGCTAGAGCTCAAAACGACCGGTCGGGTCGTTACATTCTCCCCGACTTAAATTGACGTTCGTCCTCGAACGTGCTAGGAACTGCTCTGGAGTTACCTGAAATCACTGTTTACTATATCGAGCACCTGCCCGTGCTCCCACAACCCAGTCGAGCATAATAGCGTGATCAAATCTGGATATTTCTTATTTATCAATATAATAAGCTCAGAATTCATTCAAACACCTGAAATTTCTCTAGCCAGGCCTAGTTTCAATATATATATAAGCACTGCATCAACTAGCACACGATATACCAGATCATAACTGCATACCCTTGCTGAATCGGCGCAATGCACCGCGTAACTCATCGTCTGACCACAACGACGCTCCCTGAACTTTATTAGCCAAGGTCCACGAATATGATGCTCCTAATGCACCTCATAGCAATTATACAGACATCCTGCTATAATGCTGGCGATACAGCCACAACGGAGGGAATGCGCAGAAATTCACACTCAACTGCAGAGTTAACAAATCCTTGAATACCTCATCTTGACTAGAATCGTCACTTCCATTATGAACTGAATGATGGTATTTTTTCTTTAATATACACTTCACATAACCTCATCACACTGATCCCTGATCCGATAATCTCGTCTCACCCAGTATGAACTGCTCAGACAGAAATCACCCCAAACATGGCCAACAGCCTCACAAGATACCACATCGCGCCAATAGGCCATAACTCGAACATGATAATAAGAAACGACTCAGGAGNACATCAACCTCACTGATATGCACTTCAAGCCCAAATTCATGAAATCCTTCTAAAATGCTAACTTCCACAATATATGCCGAAACGCTCCAGGGTTATCCAAAACCCGATCCGGACATATACCCAAGTCCGAAATCATCATACGAACCTGTTGGAACCTTCAAATCCTGATTCGGAGATTTTTTACTCAAGATTCCAATCTTAGTTGATTTCTCCAACTTAAGGCTTCTGAAGTGAGAATTTTCTTTCCAAATCAATTCTAAACTTCCTGGAATTCAATTCCGACCACGCTCGCGGGTCATAATACCTTAAACGGAGCTGCTCGAATTGAACCCGTTGAACGACGCGCTAGAGCTCAAAACGACCGGTCGGGTCGTTACATTCTCCCCGACTTAAATTGACGTTCGTCCTCGAACGTGCTAGGAACTGCTCTGGAGTTACCTGAAATCACTGTTTACTATATCGAGCACCTGCCCGTGCTCCCACAACCCAGTCGAGCATAATAGCGTGATCAAATCTGGATATTTCTTATTTATCAATATAATAAGCTCAGAATTCATTCAAACACCTGAAATTTCTCTAGCCAGGCCTAGTTTCAATATATATATAAGCACTGCATCAACTAGCACACGATATACCAGATCATAACTGCATACCCTTGCTGAATCGGCGCAATGCACCGCGTAACTCATCGTCTGACCACAACGACGCTCCCTGAACTTTATTAGCCAAGGTCCACGAATATGATGCTCCTAATGCACCTCATAGCAATTATACAGACATCCTGCTATAATGCTGGCGATACAGCCACAACGGAGGGAATGCGCAGAAATTCACACTCAACTGCAGAGTTAACAAATCCTTGAATACCTCATCTTGACTAGAATCGTCACTTCCATTATGAACCTGAATGNTCACCCCAAACATGGCCAACAGCCTCACAAGATACCACATCGCGCCAATAGGCCATAACTCGAACATGATAATAAGAAACGACTCAGGAGGGAACTATTTAGCTCACGCAACTAATATGAATCCTTATCAGAAAATAGGAAATAAAACACAAGAAAATAAATACATATTAACCCTTCTCATCATCACACTGTTGCAGCGTGCAACCCGATCCAAATAACATGCCCGTGGCGGCGTGCAACCTGATACAAATAACATGCCCGTGGCAGCGTGCCACCTGATCCCATCATAAAACTCACATAAAGAAATATACACGGAGCTGAATCGCTCACTATTACAATTACTGAATATCGATCACAAGCACGCTAAGTACATAATACCATAATGGGGAGACTGATAAAGCCATAGGCTACAAAAATCAAGCAAAACTGAGGTACGATATACATATATACTCTGGATCTCAAGAGTTATCCTGCTCATATAACGTCCCCACTACGCGGGACCTCAACACATAAGAAATTATCAAGGGCGTTTCACAACTCAGACGGAACAACACCCGCTGTTCTAATATCTTTCCATGAAAAGCGCTCTACTGAAAGGAACATGCCTGGCTGATACGGAGCCCTAATAATATTTAAATCCATCCACAAACATCGAGCTACCTTGCTCTCACCAACTAAGCAAATAGTTTTTGTTTGGGTCCATATTAACCCACCTTCTCTCATAATACACGAGAACAACCATCATCACCGGGACTAACACCCCATAATCCATAATCAACTGAACCGAATGCCCTCCAGGCGTAAATTCTCAATTAAGCATTATTGCACTTCTTTATACTCAGTCCAAATCTGAAATCCATCAAGTAACTACATGTCACACTTTATACAATCTTCTCACGGTCATGCTTCCACGACCTTCCACATAAGGCAATAAGTCTACATAGCCATAACACCGACCACACTAAGGCCGCAAAACACATCAAGAACCCATGACCAGGATACAAAGCCTCTTTCACAGTATATCAATCTCAGGTGACACTGAATATAGCACCAGCTTACACTGAACTTTCAAATCACTTTGCCTTGCTCTTCCGAGCTCATGACATCCTTATAAACATCGGACCTAAATCTCGATTCTTACTCCTAGTTACATACTGCTTCCCGCACTTAACATACCAACATGAGGTAGCGCAAGAATTCCATCATAACTTTAGAACCACCAATAGGGTGAACACTTCATCATATAGAAACTTTTTACTTGACTCAATTCAGGAGTACCGTCTCATCACATGAGTGAATACCCATTATCACCCAATCATGCAATTTCTTAAGTAGTAGTCTATACCACCATAACCCCTCTGGGATCCTCCTACACATGACAGGCCATAGCACTCAAATATTCCCACATGAAATCCATTACCACGGCCGACAAGCCCCGCACACACCGACACAAACCACATGCATAACCAAATCACATCAAAGGAACCAATCACTGACGCAAATATGTAGTTTCAACCATGGCTAATCAATCTATCTTCTTTTAATCATCATTAATTGTCTCGGGAACAATAAAGACTTCCTTCAATCCATAGTAAACTCAACCCTCACTCATCCCGAGTGACCTTGATTCACGAGACTATGCTGCCCAAATCCTGCAACCCGTCTCATACCCTTCTGATAATCTTTTCTTCAATCCGAAGTCTATTTCTCTCACTCCTCCAATGCTATCCTGCGTGCTGAAACATATCATAGAACATTCCGACCATCCTTATTTTTTCTCAGAGATTACTCTGCAAAATCTCAATTCTCGATCATAATGCTGCCTGAAATCCTTAATTGCCGCATTCTTAAATTTTAAACTCACTAGGACCGCTAGTTAGAGTCACCCACTCTGACTGGCCCCGAATACAATCAACCCCAAGGCTCTCCTAGCACAGGAACACCTTTTTCAATGAAACACGTGACTGAGTCACTATCCTTACAACTCGCCCATGCCTTAAGCATAAATTCTGAATCTTCCAAAGCCTAACCCTGATATGATAGGGCCAACTTTTACACATATTCATTGAATCCCACACACCATTACCATTTTACTTCTTTTTCCTTAGCTGAAATAACTTGCCAACACGCCGAAAATCCTCAACCCCATGCGAAGACAATCCTACAACCCAACTGCAGATGGTGGGACTCCCCCACATAGCCCGAAGCTACTCCCTGCACCACTCTAGACCCTGTTGAGACCCTTCCTCCATTGATAACACGATCTTGCTCAGCCAATCTTTCCAAATCTTCCAAATTCTCTTGCTAGCACTCCCTAAATACTCGAATTCTCTAGCATCATTCACACATCTATCTCCTACCGACTAGCCACTAGGACCCCTCACAGAACCTGTCAACCCCGCTATTGCTAACTTATCCCCAGAAGATAACCCACATGTGGAAATCACCCGCAGACACCTCCCAACGACGCTGAAATGCACGCTCTCTGCAACCTCAATACCCCATCCTACGCCATGCTTCATTTACCAACTTACTAGTCTGTACGCTCCTCATGGACACCCATTAATGCGCGAAAATATCTCCAAATTCCAAGTTGTGCTGCCGTTCCCCCACTTTGCGACTGCTCGACTTCCGCTTCTTACACCTGGCCCCCTAGAATTGGAACCACCTTCTAGCCTCATTCCAGGATCATTCTTTGCCAACCGCATTCTTCAATACTTCTTCTCAATACTCTGACCCTACGCAACCGAAGAAACCATAGCACCGACAAACTTAACACATTCCATTCGATCAATGACAACGACTACACGTCACAGGTGAATACCCCATCTCACTTGAAGAAAACCAGCCTTACTACTTTATCAACTCCAACCAGACCATCCAGAATCCAAATGCCTTTCCTCTGCCGGAACTAAAACACCGAATTTCGAATTCAAACTCTGAGAAGACCTCCCTTCAACCATTCATCACCCCCAACGTACAGTTAAGCATTCTATCATCATATCAACACCGCACGAAAATCAATTGCAAACATCATCACCACCCGAGCACGGCCTTAAGGCTCCCAGTAATACAGCTACTGAGATGAAATAACACATTACCCTTTTCCAGGTCCATAAGAACAACCACGACCATTCATACATGGAAGCATCTCGGATTACATTCGTAGCACCATTTCCATTCCTCAAATTCCCGATCCATAGAAAGCGCTTCGTGACGCGTAAGATTGAGTAGGAATGAACATAGGCATAAGCCTCAATAAAATCAACTCGCATGATGAAGAATCAAGAAGGGAAGTACTCCTAACAGCCTTGTAGCCTCTCGAAGATAAGTACAGACGTCTCCGTACCGATCCGCAAGACTCTACTAGACTTGCTCATGACTCGTGAGACCTACGTGAACCTAGCGTTCTGATACCATGTTGTCACGACCCAAAATCCCTAAGGTCATGATGGCGCCGGACACAAGGTCAGGCAAGCCAAGACATTAATTGATTGACATAACTTTTCGGTTTTAACATTTATGAAAACATTTCTGTTCACTTTATTACATGATAATCAAGTGAAAGTCTGTTAATTTAAAAACGGTGATTTAAAGATTTCACTTAAGCAATTACATCCCAATACATATCCCAGAACCCGNACCCCGTTCGCGAATCATACCTGCGAATCGGGTACTGAAATGTTTATACATACTTAATATAAAGCTCCCCTCGATCGCGAATCATACCTGCGACTCAAGTGTTGACTCTCATATAATTAACATAAAGCTTCCCTCGATCGCAAATCATACCTGCGACTCAATTGCTGACTCTTATACATAATTAACATAAAGCTTCCCTCGATCGCGAACCATACCTGCGACTCGAGTGCTGACTCTTATGCATAATTAACATAAAGCTTCCCTCGATCGCGAATCATACCTGCGTGCTGACTCTTATACATAATTAACATGAAGCTTCCCTCGATCGCGAATCATACCTGCGACTCGAATGCTAACTTTTATACATAATTAACATAAATCTTCCCTCGATCGCGAATCATACCTGCGACTCGAGTGCTGACTNAAAACAGATATAGTATGAAGGTGACTCAATCAGTTGCGGATCGCCTCTGGATGATGCAACTCGCCTAAGTCTCCGAGTCCTCCACATTGCTATGAAAGTACCTTTGCAATAAAATGCACAACAAGTGTAGTACGAGTACAAAAAAATAACGTGTACTCAGTAAGTCGCCCGCCTAACCTCAGAGAGGTAGTGGCGAGAGGTCAAA
>ML424066.1:63996-79731 GCA_005239525.1 Nicotiana knightiana
AAGTTTAGTGATACTTCATGAACTCTAGCTTTCTTTTAAACATTCAATTACGTTTCGGTCATATCAGCAGTTTAATATTACAGGCAGGGTTACAAGTACACACATAAAGCATGCTAGTGGGTCCTAGGCTACCCGGACATGGCATAATAGTAGCTACGCACGGACTCCCGTCACCTCGTGCGTACGTAGCCCCCGAAGGTAATAGCANTAAAAAGCAATGAAAATTCATCCTAATACTCACAACCAATTCAGATTATATACTTTCCCAACCCCGCTCGGAGAAATGACCAAAATGCTCTGGGGCCCACGTGCCCGGAAATCCTAAATTCTCGAAGATACATTCTACCCACAGCCTTACTAACTCAAATATATAATTTACTCAATTATTCATGCTCAATTCGTGGTTAAAAATCCAAAATTTCCATATTCTAGGTTTCTTCAAAGTTTCCCAAATTTCCTACCAATTTCATGTTCAAATCCATGCAAGATCACATATTTAACTTAGGAATGGGAAGAATTCACTTACCTAGTGATGCTTGCTGAAAACCTCCTTCTTGAAGCTCCCAAAATCGCCAAACTAAAATGAGAGAAATGAAGAAATAGCCAAAATCCGTTCTTAAAACACCCCACTGCCTCCGGCCATTATCACACCTGCGGTGCAATAGTCGCTCATGCGGTGCCGCACCTGCGGAAATTCCATTGCAGGTGCGGCTCTGACTCAGCCCAGCAACTCCCGCTCCTGCGATCCCTCTTCGCACCTGCGATTTCGCAGGTTCGACCAAACACCCGCACCTATGGTCCCTCAGCTCCAGACCCAATCTCTCTCATGCGACAACCAAGCCGCACCTGCGGCCAAATCCTCGCAGGTGCAGATCACACCAGATGAAAGCAATCTTCACTTCTTCAAACTTCAATTCTTGATCCGACAACCACCCGGAATCCACCCAAGACCCCTGGGACCCCGTCCAATCATACCAACCTGTCCCAAAACATAACACGGACTTGATCGAGCCCTCAAATCATATCAAACAACGCCAAAATCACAAATCGGACTCAAATCCAATTCTTTAAGAACTTAGAATTTCAAACTTCTATATCCGACGCCGAAACTTATCAAATCACACCCGATTGACCTCGAATTTTGCACACAAGTCATATTCAACATTACGGACCTGATCCAACTTCCGGAATCGTAGTCCGACCTCGATATCAAAACTTCCCCTTCCGGCCGGATTTCCCAAAAACCTTCAAATTTCTATCTTTAGCCAAATGACTCCAAAATGACCTACGGACATCCAAATTCACTTCTGATCACGCTACCAATTCCTGAATCACCATACGGAGCTATTCCTAGACTCAGAATACCAAACGGACACCAACCTCACTGATATGCATTTCAAGCCCAAATTCATGAAATCCTTCAAAAATGTTAACTTCCACATTATACGTTGAAGCGCTCCCGGGTTATCCAAAACCCGATCTGAATATACACCCAAGTCCGAAATCATCATACGAACCTGCTGGAACCTTCAAATCCTGATTCGGAGTTCTTTTACTCAAAATTCCAATCTTAGTTGATTTCTCCAACTTAAGGCTTCTAAAATGAGAATTTTCTTTCCAAATCAATTCTAAACTTCCTGGAATTCAATTACGACCACGCCCACGGGTCATAATACCTGAAACGGAGCTACTCGCGACTTCAACCCGCTGAACGACGTGCTAGAGCTCAAAACGACCAGTCGGGTCGTTACAACATCCCAAGTTCTAGATGTTAACAAATGGTTAGGATCGGTACAATGAGAATTAGCAACTTCAGTTATAGGCATTTTATATTTATAACAACATCTTAAGAATAAATAAGTATAATTCCACCTAGTAACTATTTCTTCAAGCATGAGTCTAGGTTCTAGTCCATATTGTACACATTTTTTCTTAAATGCATTTAATCTAGCACTTTTATTATTTCCTTGAATTACACCAATAGTGATCTCATCTCTAAATAATTCAAGGACACTCTACACAATTAAATTATAAATATGACATGCACATCTAACATGAATATTTCAGGAAGTGGAGATGCAATTTTAATATTGTAATAGCAACATTATTGTTAGAAGCACTATCAAATGACATACACAAAACTTTTTCTGCAAGATTATAAAATATAGCAACTTTATGGATAGTATTTTTTATAAATGCACCAGTATGACTTTGATCTTCATCGTATTTAAAAACAATAATACATTTTTGCATACAAAAATTATTATCTATCCAATGGCATGTAATCATTTCCATTTACAGTACGACTAATATCAGAAGTAAGAGAAACTCTATAAGAAAAAAAGTTTTAACATATGTCAAATTCCAACCTAATAAAAATAAGTTCCAATAAAAACGTAAGATTGGAAAACTTAATAGTATTTTTGTAACCTCATTTAACAATAAAATTTTACTTTAATGACATCACTCTATATTTGTCAAGCTTGTTAATGTCTCATTATTTCTAATATTAGGAGGTGTAGTTCAAAAACTAGAATAATAATGCAGTTACGTTAAATGAAGAAAATAAAATAAATAAGAAATAAATATACGAGCAATTACATGAAATCATAAGAAGTCAAGGTAGAGAAAAAGTAAATAATGTACAGACAAAAATATATTCTAAAAAAATTTAAAACTTAAAAATAAAAGAAAAAAATAAAAATAATGAAAATAAAAAGATACAAAGAAAATAAAATAAAATAAAAACAGAAGGAAAGAAATTAAAAAGTAACCTTATAATTAGACAGTGTAATTACCACAAATTCTCACCTCCCCTTCAGAATTGGGGAGTGTAATTACACCTCTTCAATTGCACCCAATTTCATGCTGACCAAGTAATTACTTGGCCAGAAAAATATATCAAATTGTGTAATACATCCAATTACGCTCAAATCTAATTCCTAGGTGACTTTCCAAACAGGCTCTAAATGATGATCTTAAAGAAATCATGCAATTATTGTTTTTTCATGGGAAACAATTCTTTTTCTTTTCCCGGAGGGAACTTCGTAGAAAATAACTCAACCTTCAACCTCCATCTTAAGGAACTGGCGTTTGCTTCAAATATTCAAGCAGAGTTCTTGCAATTTTTCTTTTTAATATTTTAAAAAAAAAATGTTTTCCACCAAACACCAAACTAATTTGTGGGTTTAATAGACATTGAATGTGAGTAAGTTTTTTATTCTTGTACCTACGATGTAACGACCCGGCCGGTCGTTCCGAGAGTTTAGCCTCGTTTTCCCTATTTCTCCTTCATTTTGTGTGGTTCAGCTCTTGTGTGTTGTGTTGGGTTGGTTGGCTCGGGTTCAGAGCGGTCGTGGTGAGAAATAAGACACTTAGTTTCTTAAATTGTCCTAATAGTTAAAAAGGTCAACTAAGAGTTGACTTATTGGTAAACAACCTCGGGATATAGATTTCATAGCTCGGATAGCTTCGTTAGGTGATTTTTGACTTAGGAGTGTGTTCGGAATGTGGTTTTGATGTCCGGTGTAGAATTAGGCTTGAATTGGCGAAAGTTAGTTTTTGGCGATTTCCAGTCGGCGGTGGAAAATAGGCTACAGGGGTCGGAATGGAATTCCAGAAGTTGGAGCAAGTTCATAGGGTCATTTTGGATGTGTGTGCAAATTTTCAGGTTAATCGAACATGTTTTGGATAGTTTCGGCATCTTTGGCGAAATTTGGAAATTCCTAAGTTCATAGGCTTGAATCCGAGGTGAATTTAGTGTTTTGATGTTATTTTGGGTGTTTCGAGGGTACGACTAAGTCCAGATGATCACTTATGACTTGTTGGTATTTTTGGTTGGGGTCCCGAGGGGCTTGGGGTGATTTCAGATAGCCATCAGGGGATTTTAAGTTAGAAAATAGCAGCTGATGTTGCTGGTGGTGATGTTACCGCACCTGCGGATAGGAGACTGCAGGTGCGGGCCCGCAGAAGTGGACGACTCGTAGCAGGTGCGGATTATTGTGGGTTGGAGGAGTTCCGCAGGTGTGAGGTTTTTACCGCACCTGCGAAGCCGCAGATGCGGAAGTTTGAGCGCAGGTGCGGAGACTGGGCTTCTAAGTGTTTTCCGCAGGTGCGCACCTGGGACCGAAGGTGCGCGTAAGTGGCCGCAGGTGCGGATCCATTGGACAGGAGGGTATAAATTCTAGCCTTCGCGATTTTTAGCCATTTCTTCAATATTTTCATCCGGGATTGAGCTTTGGGAGAGGGTTTTGAAGGAGGACATCAAGAGGACTTCATTGAGGTAAGATAATTGAACCTAAAACTCATTCCTATGTAATTTTTAGACTGATTTAGGGTAAATTGGGGGAGGGGGGGGGGGAATCAGTGCTAAATTGGGGGTTAGAGCTTGTATAATTGGAGACTTTGGTTGAGGAATTTAGGGGTCAATTGTGGTCGGATTTCGATACATTTTATAAGTATAGACTCGGGAAACAATGAGGATTCTTGTGATGCAAATTTTATAGAATTTCGAGACGTGGGCCGGGGGGTCGGGTTTGGCCAATTTCGGGAATTTTTGTTAAATTTTATAATTTTCGAGTGGGCTTCGTTCCTTCAGCGTATATTGATGATATTAATCTAGTTTTTATTAGATTCGGATCAATCGGGAGCCGATTCGAGAGGCAAGAGCATCACGGATTAGTATTTGGGCCGGTTTAAGGTAAGTAATGACTGCAAATCTTGTCCTGAGGGTATGAAACCCGGACTTCATATTTTCTCACTATTTTTGGAGTGGCGCACATGTTGGATGACGAGTGTGCGGCGTGCACTGACTGGGGATTTAGACTTGGTCCTTCCCGTGGCAACTATTGAGTTGCGTATTTACTTTTAAATCATATGTTAAATCGTGTTTTCAGACTATTGTTATATTTGGGTTGTAAGCCATGTTTGGGGCCTTNATTTTACTGCTATTCCTCACTGTGTTGACTTATGATTTACACTCAGTCATATTATGTTTAACTGATTTCGAAACTCAGCCTTATTTACACTATTTTGAGATATAAAATGATGTTTTTGGTCGAGTACCCCGATTTACTGATATCCCAAGGGGCTTTTGAGAGTTTCTGACTGAGTGAGGTCGAGGGCCTAATTGTGAGGTTATGATATGCCACGAGGTGGCTTGATATTATCGCTTGGATTGAAGGAGCCACTCTGGAGTCTGTACACACTCCAGTGAGCGCAGATACCTACTGAGTGCGAGTGACGAGTGACGAGTGATTGGGAGGTATGAGTGACTGTGAGGTTTCCCGAGGGGCTGATTATGAGTGACTGTGAGGTATGCCCGAGGGGATGATTTTGAGTGATGTTACACCCGAGGGGAATTTTCTTATTCATGTTTTTGCCCGAGTGGCTACTTATGATTTACATCATTTTTACACTAAACTTCTTGGACATTTTTCTGAAATTGTTGGAAATTACACCTTTCAAAGGATTTTTATCGAAAGTGGATTTTTAAGCGTGATGATTTAACTTATACACTGTTGGAAAGAAAGATTGCTTATTGTGAAATGATATTTGACTTTATGTGTTTCTTACTGCTCAGACCTGATTTATTTTCATTACTAATGAGTTGGCATACTCGCATTACTCCATGCACCTTGTGTGCAGATCCAGGTGCTAGGGTAGAGTGAGCTGTGTATCTGTTTCAGAGACTTCTCGGAGATTTTGTGAGGTAGCTGCACGCGTCTACAACCCTGCTCTCTCCTGCTTACTATTATAGAGTTTATTTTTCCAGAGTTGTATATTTTCTGTAGATGCTCATTACCAGTGACTCTGGGATCGTGGAGTTGTATTTAATATTCAGTGTGGCTTTATCTGTTTTAAAATGATTATATGAAACCTTTATAGATTATCAGTTTAGTAATGATATATGATAGGCGTCATCACGACTAGTCTAGATTTGGGGTCGTGACAAGTTGGTATTAGAGCCTAGTTACATAGGACTCACTGGTCATGAGCAGGTTTAGTAGAGTCATGCGGATCAGTACGGAGATGTCTGTACTTATCTTCGAGAGGCTACAGAACCCTTAGGAAAAATCACAAATTCTTGAATTCTTGTCATGCGAATCCATTTCTTCGGCCAAAAGCATAACTCTTGAAATTCCTTTCATGTATTCGAGTGAGCACGCGAGCGCTCAGTATCAGCTGTGTAATGACGGCTTGTGATTTCCATGAGTGAGGTGCGAGAGGTGATTTTAGCATGTTGACAATGGGCCAGTCTGGAGGACTTGAGGCCGGGTTCTATTTATGACTTGAGAGCTGAGATTTCGAGTGTGGGAGTCATGCATTTGGGGACTTATATGTTCGTTTGTGTTCTTATTGATGGGATTTAGTGACTAGATGACTACGTGGTGAGTGTGATCTAATGTTTAGATGTGTTCAAATTGTTTGATTGTGACAAAAGGATTGGCTAGAAATGTGGAAAGAACTATTGAGTGTTTTATTTTTGTTTCGGTTTGGCATATGGCTTCGAGTTGTACGTGTATTGGAAGACCTCTCATGTTGTTTAGTTGTGGAGTGAAGCAGATCTTTCTGTTGGGTTATGATTTCCTGGTGATGTCTTTGGGCTGCAATGCCCCAGTAGCGTTCATATATTTGATTAATAGTGTATTCCAGCCATAATTATACTCCTTCATTATTGTATTCATTGATAGCATCCTGGCGTACTCACGTAGCCAGGAGGAGCATACTCAGCATTGAGGAGGGTATTATAGAGATTGACGGAGGGGAAGATTTATGCAAGTTCTCCAAGTGTGAATTTTTGGCTCAGTTCCGTAGCATTCTTGGGGCACGTTGCGTCCAGTGAGGGTATTCAGGTGGTCAGACGAGTGTGGAGAGAGCTTCCAGAAGCTCAAGATTTCTTTGGCCGCAGCTCCACTATTAGTTCTGCCATCAGCTTCAGGTTCTTATATCGCTTATTGTGATATCTCTATTTCCCGCGAGGTTTCCTGAGGTTGTGTGATCCTTATGTTGTTTTGTAGCAAGTTCTCTTTTACCAGTAATTGATATATGTTGCAATTTGAGTTTAGATCACTTGTAGGAGTTGGCACGCCTATTGCAATGGTGAATGCGGGGTTGGAGATGATTTGGGATGTTAAATGGTTTGAGTTAGATATGAGCTTATGAAGGATTTAGTTGAATCTCACTATGGTATGACGGCGGTGTTAGCGTGTGGTCATTATGAGTTACTATTTGTTTTGATCTATGGATTTGAGCCAAGTGGGGGAGTCTGCTAATGATAAGTTGGTTGCACGATTATGTGATGTGTTGGGTTAGGGTCGAGGTATACTGGTGAATCAGTTATGACCTACAGGGGATGAGATCAAGAATGAAGGAAAATTTTGGATAAGGGTTGTGTCATGCTTTATGGGTGTATAAGAATCATGGAATGCCTTGAGTTGTTATTGGTGAAGGATGTAATATGCATGGGGCAAGAATTTATTTGGTTGCATTAAGGTGGGGTTACTTCCTAGGGTGTTGGAGTGCTAATGGAGCACAGGTCGTTCGGTCCGTTCGATCAGTCTATTGAGGTTTAAGTAGAGTGGATGAATCTCGAGAATGGTTCTGACAGATTCAAGGTTAAATATAGCAATTGGGAATCTTCAAGGTGTGTTTTAGGCTATAACTGAGATTTACGTTGGAGGGTGTCAAGACTTGTGGAATTTCTACATTATCATGGATTCTACATATCAGTATCAGGAAGGTGAAGGTAATGGCTTTAGATTCGCAGGAAGTCTCTTCAGGGTAAGTATTTTGAATGTGGTACTTTTTGGGATATTTGAGAGAGTATTCAGCAGCTTATGAGCCTCAGACAGTATGGTTTTATGCTTGGGTCTCGTGTGGTGAGTCGGGGTTGAGAATTATGGTATTATGGCGAGGAGAAGTACCAATTCGCAGGTAAGTCAGAAGGAACTTGGATAAATAGGACAACTTGGTAGTAGGTCGGATCGACATGGTAAGGGATACGATTAGTTCTTTGGGTGTTCATGAGGTAATGAGTTTTTACAGGTGTTTCTTAGCAATGCTCTTGGGTTTTGGCGACCTGCGTAACTTGGTTGAGTTAGAAGGATTCAGTCCTGACGGTTTGGTGTTGTACAAATGGGATTCGGATAGTTCCTGATGGTTTCTACCACGATTAGAGATGCATATTTTCTACTGGCATGAGGTGCAGTGATTTTGCTTCTAAATGGGACCAAATGGAAAGTTCTTGGCTAGTTGGGTACGTAGTTTCTTGTGGCTCGGAAGGTATCATGAAGTTTTCATATTCACCATAGGATGGCATGGCGTATGCGGTATGTTGTGTAGGGTTGAGACTTGCATATGTGAGGTCACGGTTCAGTTCTGGGAGGAAGGTCAAGAAATTCGTAGGCAGTATTGGCCGCTTCAGATGACTAGGTAGATGATATCACCAATTGAGTAACTTGATGAGGGTATACATTTCAGAAAGGTCAAGGTGTGTAGTTAAGGGTGCTTCACCGGTATTGCGACGCTCTCTTGTTGGATCGACTGCTGACATTCAAGGTTGCTTGGTAACACGGAAGAATTATAGGGGTATCCTCGTGGAATGATTGAGTGTTAGGGATGTGTTATGTATTCAAGAGGTGGAGTTGAGATCAGATATAGTAATTGGTGCGCTTCATGACTTCGAGACTGAGAATTCTAGTAAACAGGTTATTTTGTGGTAGTGAACTATGAAGATGCGAGCAACGCTAGTCAAGCGTTAGTATGTACCATGATTCAGTCATTGTGAACTTTCCGGCGAGTGATCTATCTGTGTGGTGATCAGAGTTGACTTAGGGTTATTGGTAGTCTAGTATGAGTGTGTGTTCTGCACTAGGTCAGAATTGTTGACCCCGAATTTCTATTGCTGAGGGATGTACCATTCGATTGTCATTGAGTTTATTCATTTTCTGGAGTGGTGTATGAGTTACCCTTCGGTGTTGCAAGGAGTTGTGATCGTTGGTTATAGACACATATGGTGCGGTTCTAATTGGGATTTATTGCTAGATTTGACTAAGGTAAGTAATTGGGTATTGCGGGATTGAGAATTATTGGTTATGTTCTTTCGGGTTCGTGTGGCATGGTATCGTACGATTCCCCGTGGTTAGGGCGATGCACTTTGAGTACTTGATGTCGAATTGCGCATCGTTATTGATTTTGAGCAAGGTGAATCGAAGTATTTCATGTGGACCAGCGTATGGATGGGATCACGCATTGTAGCGGAGTTACGTGGAGGTATGATCCTTGGTGTAAGATTCGTGTATTTTGATTTTTCGATGAGTATCAGGCTCTTAGCATGGTGTTGTGACGGTAATTGTTAATGGCGGGATGGTCCTCTCGTGTGAATATTTTATATAATTTGATTACATTGGGATGTTGCTATTTAGTGCACGAGTTGCACAGGTTATGGCTTTGAATTGTATTGATGTGTCATGTCATCAGAGTGGTCGTGGTGGATGAGAAAAGGTCATTGGACCTAGAATGGATACTGTCAAAATTGACTACAGCATAGTTGGAAGGATAAATATCGGGAGTCATCTTAGAAATCTGCTATAATTCCTGTTTGGGAAGGGGAATCTTCAGGTCTGACTAATCGGACGAATGGTTGCTAGTTTCTACGTGTTTCTTTCATCATCGGCAGTATATCAAAGTGTTAGAGCGAGGCATTTTATGATAAGAGGTTATGTACCGGTATTGGCTTTTGAGCAGCTATTGTGATTAGGAGTTATCGCCATGAGTGTTTGAGTCATGCGATATATTATGTGATTGCATCTTGGGTTACGGATATGGCTTGATACAGCGTGTTCAAACTTATTGTCACGACCCAAATTCCCTCTGTTGGGTATCGTGATGGCACCTAGTCTTAAAGACTAGGTAAGCCTAGCAGTTATTGAATAACAACAATAAATAAAGGAAAACTAACAGTCTTGATATAGAATCTCAACAGAATGTACAAACTTTCCCAAAACTGGTAGTACAAGTCATAAGCTCTACGAATCCTCTACAACTTCTAAGTACAACTGTTTGAAAATAGATACAACAGTGTATGAATAATAAATACAAAGAAGGTGACGCCGTTGCCCGCGAACACAACAACAGGTTACCTTGAGTCTCATCGGCAACCATCCACACAGCTACTACAGTATATACCTGGATCTGCACACAAAAATGTGCAGAAATGAAGTATGAGCACACCATAGCGGTGCCCAGTAAGTATCAAGACTAACCTCGGTGGAGTAGTGACGAGGACTAGTCAAGACACCACTGGTCTACAAGATAAATAACATGAATGTAGAAATGACCGAACGTTACATCTATCTAAGACTTCACGGAATAATTTACAACAATGACAATATAATGCGGAAGGCAATTACAGAAATCAATCACGAAACAACAAAAAATTACCCAGAAAGATGGACAACAAAACAAGTTAAATTGAAAGGAAACACAATACAATAGAGAACACCAATAACTCAACTCTACATCGGTTTGTTCACATCGGGCCTTAACCACTAAAATCCATATACTGGTGGAAATCTTTAAACAATAGTTCATATGAAAAACTTTTGCAAATAAAAATCATTTTAGTATGGAAGAGTTTCCTTTGAAAATATATTTTTCTCCAAAAGTAGATATAAGTATATTTAATAGAGAGAATTATGTAAAACACAGGTTCTTTCAAAATACGAAACTTCCCAAAGATGCTTTCCCAATAAATGACTTCCAAATCTTATTTTAGGAAATACTAGTGCTTTTCAAATATACCTTCGATGTAAAAGTCATTCAAGTACAATCATTTCAAACCATTGCTTTTTCAATAACACTTTTCAATAAAATCCCTTGATCAAAATCTCCTCAAGATTTATCCACCGGAACTCAGTCCGTAACTCAGAAATTACCATGCCGTATAGGAGAAATATCAAATCTTGCCAATAAATGCAGTAAGAGATCAGTAGGAATATCCAAATTTAGAACAACGAAATAAATTGTAAAGACAAGTGCACGGCATCACCCTTCGTGCTTTTACTCGCATCCTCACCAAAACAAGTGCACGACATCACCCCTCTTGCTTTACTCTCATTCTCACCAAAACAAGTGCACGGCATCACCCTTCGTACTTTTACTCTCATAACATGGCACGACATTATCCTTCGTGCTTTAATATCATAACACGGCACGGCATTATCCTTCGTTCTTTAATATCATAACATGGCACGAAATTATCCTTCATGCTTCAATATTATAACATGGCACGATATCACCCTTCGTGCTTTAATACTCTCATCCTCACAATACACGGCATCACCCTTCGTGCTTTACACTCTTCCTCACCCAAACAATATCAAGAAAAACAGTTTGGTAAGAAAAAAACCAACAATATGACCCATAAATTACCACATCCCGGCAAGGGAGTCAACAATACAAACAATATGATTAACAACATAACCAGTAATAGAAACCACAACATCCCGGCAAGGGAGTCAACAGTACAAACAATATCATTAGCAGCATAAACAGTAATAGGAACCATCACATCCCGGCAAGGGAGTCAACAATACAAATAATATCATTAACAGCATAAACAGTAATTGGAACCATCACATCCCGGCAAAGGAGTCAACAATACAAACCATATCATTAACAACATAGACAGTAAAACCATAACATCCCGGCAAGGGAAACAGCTATAATCAATCTCACCTAAACAGTTAACTTCACGGAATAACACTCAGCTTAAATTAAAGGCCCAATAATAGGCAACATCAAGGAAATACCAATAACATAAATGTCTAACAATTAGACCTAAGTGGAACTTAAGGGAATAATCATATAAATCACAATGTAAGACAGGGCATGCTTGACTCCAACGAATAGATGTTCCAACTACGGCTAGTCAACTATAAGGCTAGATGACACTAATTATAGTCAATTAGGTAAGCTAGGAAGAAAATATAGCATGATGATAAGAGAAGTAGAATATTCAGTTAAGTCAAGTAAAGTCAAATAGCCAACGAAGAATCCAAAAACAAGTAATTCTAATTTGAACAGGAAGGAATGAAATTAACAACCAAGGATTCAAGTGTAACAATTACAAATCATACACAGGTAATATAAGAATCTACGAATCCTAAAAGGGAAATCTAATTGCAAATAAGTACGATTACCACTCGTCACCTCGCATAATCGGACTACAATCAACAAGGAAGACTCAAAACTAAGGGGTAGTTCCCCACACAAGGTTAGGCAAGATACTTACCTCGACTCCAAGAATCCAAATCAAGCCTCTAGCACCGCTTTTCCTCTCGAATCCGACTCCGAAACAATCATATCTAGACATAATTGACCCAATAACATCAATAAATGCTAAACAATTCAATTCCAATGCTTAATTATAGAATTCCCAACATTCTTCCTAAAATTCAAAAAATCGACCCCGGGCCCGCTTGGTCAAAACACGAGGTTCGGACCAAAACCCGATCACCCATTCACCCAGGATCCCGAATATATTATTTGTTTTGAAATCCGACCCCAAAACAAGGTCAAATTCCCAAAAATTCATAAAGCCCTAACTCTACCCAAAAATTCCAATTTCTACCTTTGATTTCATGTTTTTAGGCCAAAAATCTAATAGATGTTGATAAGAAATAGAAGGAAACGAGTTAAAGATTACTTACCTAAGAGATTATGGTGAAGAAGTCTCCCAAGAGGAGTGGAGAAGAAGAAATTTAAGAAAAATGGGTTTAATCCCGTAATGAATTCTATTTTTGACACTTAAAATCACTGGGCGAAAATACAAAGTGCGTTCGCGGCCAAAACTCCGCGTTCGCACAGGGTTAACAGGGGATGCCTATGCGCTCGCGTGCTAAGTGTCGCGTTTGCACAGGGTAATTACTACCTAGCCCCCCCTCCCCCCAGGTCCCCTCTACCACTGTGCGTTGGCACCCCAACCCTTGCGTTCGCACAGTAGGTCCTACACAGCCCTCCGCGTTCGTACTTGACATGGTGCGTTCGCATAGAGTACTTCCTATCCAGACCCCCAGACCTCTATAACCTTGTGCATTCGCACTCCCTTGAGTGCGTTCGCATAGGGTAAAATACCTGGACACCAGAAAATGCATAAAACACCAGATTTTTCTATGTTTTCACACCCCGACACCTACCCGAAACTCACCTGAGCCCTCGGGGCTCAAAACTCAATATGCACACAACCTCAAAAACATCCTACGGACCTATTCGAGTAATCAAATCACCAAAATAACATCATAAACATAGAATTAAACCCCAAAATCAATGAAATTTCTGAAAGCTTCTTTAAACATCTAATTTTGCATTTAACGTCTGAATAATGTCAAACTACGTCCGCTTATTTCCAAATTTCACAGATAACATATATAAAACATATTGAACTTGTTCTGGGCTCTGGAACCAAGATACGGTCCCGATACCACAGGTTTCACCTCAAATTTCATTTTCAAAAATCTTTATATTTTTCAGAAAAAACAATTTTCTTTAAAAATTCATTTCTCGGACATGGGACCTTGGAATTCGATTCCGGGCATACGCCCAAGTCCCATATTTTCCTACGGACCCTCCGGGATCGTCAAATCACGGGTCCAGGTTCGTTTACCAAAAAAGTTGACCGAAGTCAACTTTATTCAAATTTCTAACACAAAAATTATCATTTTTATCAGTTTTTCACATAAAGGTTTCCCGGCTACACGCCCGGGTTGTGCACACAAATCAAGGTAAGATAGAAGGAGGTTTTCACGACCTAGGAACATAAAATTAGCTAGAAATATACGGGATGACCTTTTGGCTCATCACACTTATTCAGTTCATAGTTGCAGAATTTTTATCTTGTAAATTATTTCAGAAGTGAAATTTGGTTCTAAGGTTTATGGGTCAGGATGGATTTCGAAATTTCAATGGTGTTGTGCTATCGGACCTATATGGGATAGGGTGACGTGGGATCACCCCCGGATATGTGCATGGTGAGGTTACGTGGCGGTTTGATGGTGTTTGAGAACAACTCTTGGCACGTTCGAGGACGAACGTATGTTTAAGTGGGGGAGGATGTAACAAACTGGCCGGTCGTTCCAAGAGTTTAGCCCCGTTTCCCCTACTTCGTCTTCATTTTGTGTGGTTCACCTCTTGTGTGTTGTGTTGGTTGGTTGGCTCGGGTTCGAAGTTGTCATGGTGAGAAATGAGACAGTTAGTCTCTTAAATTGGCCTAATAGTTAAAAAAGTTAACTGAGAGTTGACTTATTGGTAAACGACCTCGGAATGTAGATTTCATGGCTCGGATAGCTTCGTTAGGTGATTTAGGATATAGGAGTGTGTTCGGAATATGGTTTTGATGTCCGATGTAGAATTAGGCTTGAATTGGCGAGAGTTAGTTTTTGGGGATTTCCGGTCGGCAGTGAAAAATAGGCTACAGAGGTCGGAATAGAATTTCGAAAGTTGGAGAAAGTTTGTAGGGTAATTTCGGATGTGTGTGCAAATTTTCAGGTTAATCGGACGTGTTTTGGATGGTTTCGGCATCTTTGGCGAAATTTGGAAATTCCTAAGTTCATAAGCTTGAATCCGAGGTGAATTTAGTGTTTTGATATTATTTTGGGTGTTCTGAGGGTACGACTAAGTCCGGGTGATCACTTCTGACTTGTTGGTATTTTTGGTTTGGGTCCCGAGGGGCTCGGGGTGATTTCGGATAGCCATCGGGGGATTTTAAGTTGGAAAATAGCAGCCGATGCTGCTGGTGGTGATGTTACCGCAACTGCGGATAGGGGACCGCAAGGGCGGGCCCATAGAAGCGGACGACTCGTCGCAGGTGCAGATTATTGTGGGTTGGAGGAGTTCCGTAGGTGCGAGGTTTTTATTGCACCTGCGAAGCCGTAGATGCGGAAGTTTGAGTGCAGGTGCGGAGGCTGGGCTTTTATGTGTTTTCTGCAGGTGCGCACCTGGGACCGCAGGTGCGCATAAGTGGCCCCAGGTGCGGAACCACTGGACAGGAGGGTATAAATTCCAGCCTTCGTGATTTTTAGCCATTTCTTCAATATTTTCATCCGGTATTGAGTTTTGGGAGAGGGTTTTAAAGGAAGAAATCAAGAGGACTTCATTGAGGTAAGATAATCGAACCTAAAACTCATTCCTATGTAATTTTTGGACTGATTTAGGGGGAAATCAGTGTTAAATTGGGGGCTAGGGCTTGTATAATTGGAGACTTTGGTTGAGGAATTTAGTGGTCAATTGTGGTCGGATTTCGATGCATTTTATATGTATAGACTCGGGAAAGGATGAGGATTCTTGTGATGTGATTTTTATAGAATTTCGAGACGTGGGCCCGGGAGTCGGGTTTTGTCAATTTCGGGAATTTTGGTTAAATTTGATAATTTTCGAGTGGGCTTCATACCTTCAGCGTATATTGATGATATTAATCTGGTTTTTGTTAGATTCGAAGCAATCGGGAGCCGATTCAAGAGGCAAGAGCATCACGGATTAGTATTTGGGCCGGTTCGAGGTAAGTAATGACTGTAAATCTTGTCCTGAGGGTATGAAACCCCCGACTTCGTATTTTCTCACTATTTTTGGAGTGGCGCACATGTTGGATGACGAGTGTGTGTCGTGCACTGACTAGGGATTTGTACTTGGTCCTTCCCGTGGCAACTATTGAGTTGCGTATTTACTTTTAAATCATAT